>CM053036.1:5473285-5495785 GCA_028564925.1 Lithobates sylvaticus
TTTGTATATAATGTCTTTGTGTGTTTTGTAGGATTCCCTGGTTCCAGTATCCCGTTATCTATGACATCAGAGCCAGGCCCAGGAAAATCTCCTCCCCCACCGGCTCCAAAGGTAACGAGTTTCCTCCCCCCACCACGTCTGATGTGCGTTTTATATATCAAACCTTCATTTTATTGTTGGATGATTGAGGCGCCGGCTACCAATTAATAAAATCGTGGCCTAGATCTGTGTGTGCAAACTATTCCGTACAATCCGAAATGAGATTAAATCGAACAATTCCACAATGTGACACGTGGGCACCAATTATTATAAAATAAACAACCAAATAAAATACAATAAAAGATGAAAAGTAACAATGCCGATCTTCTTCTACTATTCCAATTCTTTCTTTATCAGTGACATCCGTATCCTAATCATCATCAGTGTACCCCCAATATAAGGGGGGGGCGCTCGCCAATATATAAGGGGGGGCGCTCGCCAATATGAGGGGGGGCGCTCGCCAATATATAAGGGGGGCCGCTCGCCAATTTAAGGGGGGCACTCGCCAATATAAGGGGGGTGCTCGCCAATATGAGGGGGGGCGCTCGCCAATATATAAGGGGGGGGGCGCTCGCCAATTTAAGGGGGGCGCTCGCCAATATAAGAAGGGGGGGCGCTCGCCAATATGAGGGGGCCACGCGCCAATATAAGGGGGGGCGCTCGCCGAGTGGCGCCATTTAAAAAAAAAAAGCCTTCTTACGTCCCCTCCGCAGCCTCTGACCTCCTGGGGCCCCATGCAGCCTCTGAGATCCTGTCGCCCCCTGCAGCCTCTGACCTTCTGCCCCCCCCCCGCAGCATGTGACCTCCTGTCCCCCCCTCACAGCCTCTGACCTCCTGCCCACAACCCCTCACAGCCTCTGACCTCCTTGTACTGGGAGCACTGAAGTGTCAGGTGTTACTGTGTGGCAATGGCAAATGGTTCCCATAGCTCACGGCATCACGGGTCAGGTAGAGGGCCCCTTAACCAAATTTTGCTTAGGGCCCCAGGGAGGTCAAGATCGGCACTGCGTACAGGTACGCCCATTTGCGCAGCCGTGTCATTCTGTCAAATGACATCGTTGTGCGCCGGTTGGGAACCGGCTAAATAGCTTCTATTGGGAAACGCTGGTTAACCGCATTACTCGCAATCCGAGGTATTACTGTGTGTGTGTATATACACAATAAAAAAAAAATTTGATAGAAAATTACTTATAACCCCCCAAACATAAAATTCATATATATTTTATGCTTGGGGGGGGTGGGGGGTTTAGAAGTATTTTTCTAGTGTGTATATGTGTGTGTGTTTATGTATAATGTAATGTTATATATATATATATAAAATATATATACCGTATTTAATCGGCGTATAACACGCACCGGTGGATAACACGCACCCCAAGTTTAGGAGGGAATATTAACCCTTTCATGACTAAGCCTATTTCTGACATTTGGTGTTTACAAGTTAAAATCCGTATTTTTTGCTAGAAAATTACTTAGAACCCCCAAACATAATATTATATATATATATATATATATATATATATATATATATTTTAGCAGAGAATCTAGAGAATAAAACGGCGATTTGTTGCAATATTTTATGTCACACGGTATTTGTGCAGCGGTGTTTTAAGCGCAACTTTTTGGGAAAAAGATACTTTCAGGAATTTTAAAAAAACGAAACAGTAAAATTAGCCCAATTTTTTTGTATAATGTGAAAGGTGATGTTACGCCGAGTAAATAGATACCAAACATGTCACGCTTTATAATTGCACGCACTCGTGGAATGGCGACAAACTACGGTACCTAAAAATGTTTTACGGTTACCAAGTTAGAGTTACAGAGGAGGTCTAGTGCTAGAATTATTGCTCTCGCTCTGACGATCGCGGCGATACCTCACATGTGTGATTTGAACACCGTTTACATATGTGGGCGCGACTTCCGTATGCGTTTTCTTTGCTGCGCGAGCTCGCGGGGAAGGGGGCGCTTTAAAAAAAATATTTTTTTTTTCTTATTTATTTTATTTCATTTTAGATAATTCATTTGTGTTTTAAAAAAAAAAAAAAATGTGATCACTTTTATTGCTGTCACAAGGAATGTAAACATCCCTTGTGACAGTAATAGGTGGTGACAGGTCCTCTTTATGGAGGGATCGGGGGGTTTAAAAGACCCCAAATCCCTCCTCTGCACTTCAAAGTATTCAGATCACCAAAGATGGTGTATCTGAATACTGTGTACTTTATTAAATTCTGCGCCATTGGCAGCCGAGTAAACAGGAAGTGACGTCGCTTCCGTGTTTACATCCAGGAGACTGGAACCGAGCCGTTTCCGGCCTCGTTCGAGTCCCTCACTAGCCGCCGGCAGCGGCGGATGTTAGATCAGGTCTCCCGATCGAACGGGAGGCCCGGTAAGAGCGGCGCGAGGCGGCGGGAGGGGTGGCGTCCCCTCCCGCTCCTCCGGTATAACAGCTAAGCGGCTTTTAGCCTCATGGGTTGCTATACCGGTAAAGCCGATCGCCGGCTCTGAACAACGGTACCGGGATGATGCCTGCAGCTGCGGGCATCATCCCGGTATAACCCCCGAAAGCCGAGTATGCATATCTGCGTACGCTCGGCGGGAAAGGGTTAAGGAAAAAAGAAATTACATTTAAATGCCCATCATTGCAGCCTTGTCCAGCGTCCATCTGCAGCCTTGTCCATCTGCAGCCTTGCCCAGTGCCTTTGCAACATTGCTCGTCTAGTTGCAGCACTGCCCTGATTTAAAATTGGCGCCGACTGAGCGGAGAGGAGCGAGCGCCCGACAACCTACAGAAAACCGAGTGTACTTCGGCTAGTCTCTGCTCACAATCAGGGGCGGGACTGCGAGAGGAGCCGAGACTAGCCAAAGTACACTCGGATTTCTGTATGTTGTCGGCGCTCGCTCCTCTCCGCAATCAGCGGAGGTGGGCGGGACTGCGAGAGGAGCCGAGTAAAGCCGAAGTACACTCGGCTTTCTGTATCTCGGCTCCGCTCGCTCCTTTCTTAAGAATCAGCGGGGGAGATCGGCGGGGGATCGGCGTATAACACGCACCCACGATTTTCTCCTGATTTTAAGGGGAAAAAAGTGCGTGTTATACGCCGATAAATACGGTATATATTTTTGTTGCATTTTTTTTTTTTATATGTTTTATATATATATATTTTTTTTTATGTGTCATGGCATCTCCGCAGCGGTTTTGCAGGCGCAATTTTATTTGGAAAGGATAACACTTTAAAGCAGTGTTTTTCAACTCCAGTCCTCAAGACTCCTCAGTCCTCAGCGTAACATCATCTTTCATATGTTGCAAAAAAAAAGTAAATAGGGTATTATGCTTTTTATTTATTTTTTTTTATTATTATTATTATTATTATTATTATTAATTAAAGCAGCATTTCTCAACTCCAGTCCTCAAGACGCCCCAACAGGTCATGTTTTCAGGATTTCCGTTATTTTTCACAGGTGATTTTGATCAATTTCACTGCCTTAGTAATTACCACAGCCGTTTTTCATTTGAGGGAAATCCTGAAAACATGACCTGTTGGGGTTGCCTCGAGGACTGGAGTTGAGAAATGCTGCTTTAATTAATTAGTAATAATAATAATAATAATAATAAAAAAAAAAAAAAAAAAAAAAAAAGCATAATACCCTATTTTTTTTTTTTTTTTTTTTTAACCTATGACATGTCATGCTTTAAAATTGTGCACGCTCGTGGAATGGTGACTAGACATGTGCAATTTGTTTCATTATTTTTCGTTTTTTTTTTTTGTTATTTTCGTTCGTTCGTTTTCGTACGAATGAACGAATCGTTTGAATCGTACGAATCCGAATAACGAATCGTTCGAATCGTACGAATCCGATTAACGAATCATTTGAATCAAACAAATCCGAAAAAACAACGAAAATCCGAAAAAAAATAATTAGAAACAACGAATGTACTAATGAAGAAAATCCGAAAAACAAAAACGAACGAAAAAATACGTACATTCGTAACTTTTTTTTTTTTTGTTGAATTGGTTATTTTTCGTGTCCCTTACAATGGCGCTGCTTAACGTGCTTCGAATGGACTGAACAAAAAAATTTGTACATTCGTAACTTTTTTTTCGATTCGTAACTTTTTTTTCGATTCGTAACTTTTTTTTTTTCGATTCGTAACTTTTTTTTCGATTCGTAACTTTTATTTTATTTTTTTCGATTCGTAATTTTCCGTGTCTCTTACAATGGCGTTGCTTAACGTGCTTCGAATGGATTGAACAAAAAAATTCTTACATTCGTAACTTTTTTTTCGATTCGTAACTTTTTTTTTTTTTTTTCGATTCATAACTTTTTTTTTTTCGATTCGTAAATGATGAAAATGTAATAATAGCATACACATTACATAAAATTATGAATTATGCTCCGATTACGAATCTACGAATGTTACGAATGTACGAATAAATACAAATGCATCCGAAAATTAAACTAACGAAAAAACGAATCAACGAAAAAATAACTCTTACGAATGTACGAATCGTAGAGATACAGAGGAGGAGCTGTGCTAGAATTATTGCTCTCGCTCTAACATTGGCGGCGATACCTCACGTGTGTGGTGTGATCACTGATGCATTCACTTCTACGTGTGAACACAGCGGGATGAGGGCACATTACATTTATTTATTTTATTTATTTTTTATTCATTTTTTTGTCTTTTGCTGTTAAAAATGTAAAAAAAAGGAGAGATTTGAGGTCTTGTAGATCACTCCATAAAGAGGAACGGTCACCCTGTATTTCTATTATAAGGGAGGTTTACATAAAATAAATAGGGACGGTGTGTTTTTTTAAAAAAAAAAATGAAAAATGTAAACACGCTGTCCTTCACTATTTATTTATTTATTTATTGTAAACCGACCTTTTTAAAAGCAAAAGACCAAAAAAAAATAAAAAATTTACTTTTGCCCTGGCCTGGAAGTGATGTCATGACGTCGCTCCGGTCCTCCAAGACCATAGAGGCAATCAGAGATAATCTGGTCTCTGTCCCCCTCTGTGACCAGCTGACTGCACCGTCATATATCGATCACACCGGTAAAAAAAGGTAAGCCAGAGAAACACTGGCTGGAGGGGGGGGGGGGGGGGGGTTGACACTAATTAGCTATTAGGACCACTTTCAGGTAAAAGCCAGCTGCCGGCTTAAAAAATAGCGGTTATGGCGGATATCTTCAGCCGTGATCCCGGTAAACCATTTGCAAACCGCAACATATAACACGTATTGTGATCTGCAAGTGGTAAAACATTGGAGCATTGAATGAATGAATGAATGAATAACTTGTATAGCGCTACAATGCGAACTGAATCGCCTCAAGGCGCTGTATTGGCGTTTGGTTGTCGAGCTTCTAGAAGAGGTAGGTCTTGAGTTTCTTCCTGAAGGCCTGATGGTTTTCTTCCATGCGAATGTCGGTTGGTAGAGCGTTCCACAGCCGTGGTCCCTGGACAGCGAATCTCCGTTCCCCCTTTGATTTGTAGCGGGATTTAGGAATGAGGAGAAGATTTTGATTAGCCGATCGAAGACTGCGATTCGGTGTGTAGTGTTTTATTTTCTCGCGAAGGTATTGCGGGGCGTTTCCATGTGTGCATTTGTGGGTGAGGCAGAGGGTCTTGAATGCGACCCGATTTCTTACGTTTAGCCAATGTAGGTTCCTCAGGGGAGGGGAGATGGATTCCCAGGGTTTTTTTTCCTGTTATCAGTCTTGCCGCCGTGTTTTGGATGAGTTGTAAGCGCGCAAGTTGATATTGGGGTAATCCTATGTAAAGGGAGTTTGCGTAGTCCAGTCGAGAATTGATGACTGTTCCAACTACCACTGCTTTGTCCTCCTTTGGAATGAAGGGGAGGAGTCTGCGTAGCAGGCGAAGGAGATGGTGAGAACCACTGACTACTGCTCCTATTTGGGCATCCATTGACATTTCTGAGTCAAAAATGACTCTGAGACTCTTGGCCTTGGTCCTTGGGGCGATTGGTCCGTCCAAAGATGGTAGGAGGTGTCCAAGGGATCTTGGTTCGGGGGTTATGCTTTGCATGTAGAATAAGAAGTTCTGTCTTTGATTCATTAAGTTTGAGGGAGCTAGTAGTCATCCAGTCGTCTATCATAGTGAGGCATTTTCCTAATTGCTGATGATGGTCTTTTTGTCCGGTGATACGAAAATATAATTGAGTGTCGTCGGCGTATCAGTGGAAGCAGAGGTCTGATATTCTGATGATGTAGATGAGTGGAAGCAGAGGTCTGATCTTCTGATGATGTTGAGGAGTGGACGCAGAGGTCTGATCTTCTGATGATGTCGAGGAGTGGAAGCAGAGGTCTGATCTTCTGATGATGTTGAGGAGTGGAAGCAGAGGTTGAGGAGTGGAAGCAGAGGTCTGATCTTCTGATGATGTTGAGGAGTGGGCGGATGTAGATGTTGAAGAGCACTGGCGACAAGGGTGATCCTTGAGGGACTCCACAGGAGATTGCCCGGGTTTCAGAGGTGAAAGCTCCTAGTTTCACCGTCTGAGAGCGATTTCCTAAGAAGGATCCGAACCATTGTAGATCTGAGCCGGTGACTCCTGCTACTTCTGTAAGGGGGATGAGTAGAGTATTGTGGTCCACAGTATCAAACGCTGCACTGAGGTCCAACAGTACCAGGAGACATGATTCTCCATCATCCGCTGCTTCGAAAAATTCAACAAACCAGGAAAATGGCGCCTTCTCACCACACTTCCAGTCTGCAAATGCTCGGAAGTGATGTCACTGGCTCCACCCACGTGTTGCGTCACTGGTCACCTGACTTTGAGGGTAACTGCAGGCACCGCTCTAGTCTGGATTTGTTGGGGGGGGGGTGGGTGTAGTATGATGGGGGGTAGAATTCCCGTGCGGTTTGTAGATTTTATTGCACAATCCACCAAGTCATTTTCTCTTGTGGTGTTTTGGCTTCCACCCTCCCCCCCCGCCTCTATCCTGATTGGTGGCGACGGCTCACCGCCTCCTTTTTTTGTGCGCAGGTCTCCCTCCTGATCCGGAGAGAACTCACAGAGAGGGCCAAGGACTTCAACATCATCCTGGATGACGTGGCCATCACTGAACTGAGCTTCAGTAAGGAGTACACAGCAGCTGTGGAGTCCAAGCAAGTCGGTAAGTGGCCCCCTGTGTACTGTACTTAAAGTGGAACTTAACCACGCATGAATGTCTCCCCCGCCCCGCCCGTCTCCAACACTGCCATTAAAATAAAAGCACTTGCACAGATGCACCACCGGTCTGTGGGAGATGGGTGGGCGCACACGCACGCAGCGGGTTTCTGTTCATGCACACACATGATGCCAGCTTGCAGTACATGGGCACTGTGTCTATGCATGCGTGGAAATTTAGCCGCGTGCGCGGATGTTGCGGCTTAGTGAAGCACTGCCTCTTGGAATAGCTGTGACGTGGCAATCCCAGGAGTCGGTGGGGCTCGGCCCAGGAATCAGAAACCAGGTACAAATTAGCAGTGGCGGACAATATTTTGGAGGGGGGGTGGCAAACAGACCTGGCCAAGCACCCCCCAACCCCCCCCTGCACGTGGTCCGTGGCCTTACTTTATACTGCGATAGAGGTGTGGGGAGGTGCACGAGGTGGTGGTGGCTCCTGGAAGGGGCCATTCTTTGAAGCACAGGACTAGAGCCGGAGGCTCCAATTGGCTTCAAAAAGGGGTCGGCTCATCCACTTGTGTGACATTAGCGAATTAATATTGGCTAATGTCTTTTTGCTCCTCCTCCTGGCCAAACAGGAGGCGGGTCCTGAGACCCAATCGCCTAGGATTCCTAAGACTCCCAGCCAATCGGGTCTCAGGACCGGCTTCCTGATTGGCCGGGAGGAGAAGCGGGAAGACATTAGCCGATATTCGCTAATGTCACACAAGTGGATGAGCCGACCCTTTTTTTGAAGCCAATTGGGGCCTCCGGCTCTAGTCCTGTGCTTCAAAGAACCCCTCCCCCCACATATATATCCATGCGTCTGGCGCCCTGAACACCCCCCACATATATATCCATGCGTCTGGCGCCCTGAACACCCCCCACCCCCCTCTTTATGGAGAGATGCGGGGTCATTGATATCATTTGTAATAGGAATCTATTGTGACAGGTCCTCTTTATGGAGACACCCCCCACCCTTTTTCATGCATATTGATATCCATGGCGCCCTGCAGGGAGATTAGGGGCCGGCTGCATGGGGTGGGGGCGGCGCCCCTAATGAATGTAAACATCCCTTGTAATAGGAATCTATTGCGACAGGTCCTCTTTATGGAGAGATGCGGGGTCAATAAGACCCCCCCACATCTCTCCTCCCAGGCTGTAAAGCACGAGATCAGGAAAAAAAATTCACTGATCTCACGCTGACAGCCTTGGTTGAGGCTTTGTTTACATGCGGGGTCCGGGCGTGACATCATACCGACCGTCAGAGGCCCAGGCGTGACATGGTCACCGGAGATCTCTATGGTCGTCACCCGCCGGCGTCCGGTTCTTTCTCTGGGCCCCCGATGGCACAGGAGAGCCTGGAGAAGCACCGGATGGCGGTGGGAGGGGCAGTGAGGGGAATTGGGCTCCATTGTTGGTAGGGTTGTACCAATACTAGTATCGGTGCCGTAACCAAGCATTTGCAGGTACTTGTACTCGTACAAATGCTCCGATGCTTGACCCGATACTTGGGCAGCCTCAGTGGTGATCGGTGCGGCAGTGGGGGGCAGTTACAAGCACTGATCTCCCTGTATCGCTTTTCTGACAGTCGCTTCTCCTCCTCCTCCCTCCCGTGGCTGGCACGGAGATCGGTGTTTGTCAGGCACTGATTTCCCCTGGCTGTCCGGCTCTGTGCTCCCTGTGTCCTCCTCCGCAACACCTGCATCCTCCGTGGCTCTCCGTGTCCCGATCCGTGTTTTCTCCACGGGTCCCCCGATGTGTCATCCTCCAGGGCCCCCTGCATCCTTCCCGACACTCTGGCTTCTCCTTTGGTCCTCCCCCTGTCGTCCTCCGTGTCCCCCCGCGTCATTCCCAGCTCTCCGGCTTCTCCATTCCCCTATATCCTCTTTCACCCCCCCCCCATGTCCTCCCTGGCTCTCTGGCTGCTCCTCTGGTCCCCCCATGTCTTACTGGGACTTGCCAAGAGCTGCAGAGTTTGCAAAGTCTGAATGAACTGTGGGCCAGATAAAATGTACAATCGGGGCTGGACTTTGGAGGCCCTTGGTCTAGAGCACCCAACCCCCACCCTTACATCATAGTGCACCCCCCCACCATTCTTTGTGTTGCTGCTGGGGGCGGAGATGGGCACAAGAAAGTGCAGAGTCTGGAGGAGGACCAGAGGAGGGGGGGGGCTCGAGTCAGCTGAAGGCTGAGACCAGGGGAGGCAGAGCCCCAGGGGTGGTTGCACAGAGTCGGTAGGAGGAGTTCTGTTGTCAACTGCTGAGACGAGGAGGGGTTGGCAGAGACCAGCCTGCACGAGGGGGGGGGGTGGCTGCCGCGGGAGAGGTGTGAGGGCCACTTGACTTGAAATGGCCTGGCGGGCTTTGTGTTTGACACGTGTGTTAGAACATCAAATTTACTAATGTGGGTGAGAAGAGCACTGATCATTAGTGCAGCCCATCGGCGGCGCCTCGTCTGTTTGGCCATCGGCGGCGCCTCGTCTGTTGGCCATCGGCGGCGCCTCGTCTGTTTGGCCATCGGCGGCGCCTCGTCTGTTTTGCCATCGGCGGCGCCTCGTCTGTTTGGCCATCGGCGGCGCCTCGTCTGTTTGGCCATCGGCGGCGCCTCGTCTGTTTGGCCATCGGCGGCGCCTCGTCTGTTTGGCCATCGGCGGCGCCTCGTCTGTTTGGCCATCGGCGGCGCCTCGTCTGTTTGGCCATCGGCGGCGCCTGGTCTGTTGGCCATCGGCGGCGCCTCGTCTGTTGGGCCATCGGCGGCGCCTCGTCTGTTGGCCATCGGCGGCGCCTTGTGGCCATCGGCGGCGCCTCGTCTGTTGGCCATCGGCGGCGCCTGGTCTGTTTGGCCATCGGCGGCGCCTCGTCTGTTTGGCCATCGGCGGCGCCTCGTCTGTTTGGCCATCGGCGGAGCCTGGTCTGTTGGCCATCGGCGGCGCCTCGTCTGTTTGGCCATCGGCGGCGCCTCGTCTGTTTGGCCATCGGCGGCGCCTCGTCTGTTGCCCATCGGCGGCGCCTCGTCTGTTGCCCATCGGTGGAAGAGAAAAATTACTTATTTTTTCAAAATTTCATAACAGAAACTAAAGAATAATAGTTTATTTTTTCAGTTTTTTTTTTGTTTAGCAAAAAAATTTAATAAACCCCAACCATCACACCTTCCCCCCCCCAGTGGTGATTACCACCAAAAGAAAGCTCTATTTGTGCGAGAAAAATTATATAACTCATTAATGGCTGATATTAAACCAGCAAATGTGCACTGCTATACACACTATATGACCAAAAGTATTGGGACGCCTGCCTTTACACACACACAAACTTTAAAGAGGAAGTAAAGCCTATCATAAAAAAAAATGCACACCGCAAGGAATAATGAGCTAGATATTTTACAAAGAAGAATGGCCAGAAATGTCCTCTCTAGATGGGCAAAGCTGGTAGAGACATCCCCAAAAAGACTTGTAGAGAAAGGGGGTTCTACAAAGTATTGACTCCAGGGGGCGCCATACAAATTCCCCCCCCTCCCCCCCACTTTTCACATATTTATTTGTATCATTTATCATTTTCCTTCCACTTCACAATTACGTGACACTTTGTGTTGGTCTATCAGATAAAATAAAATATTTATTTTATTTTTTTATTTTTTGCCCTCAATAACCCTTTCGGAGTGTCCCGTTTTTTATCATTTCTTCCTGTTGAAGGTCTCGCCTCGTCTAACACTTTCCCTTCCTTGCAGTGATACTCTGGTGTCTAAACTATCGAAGAAATGACCAAATCTCCCGATTGAACCCTGAGAAGGGCGTGTCTGGACGTGTCCCGTGTTCCCATAAATGTAGATGAATGAAGACGATCGTGTCCCTGGCAGACTACGAGGACAATATAATTCATGTTATGTTTATTGTTTATATAAAATAAATCAAATACCTTGTACTGGTATCTGGCAATTTTTCTTTTTTTATGGAAAATCTTTATTATTGCTTACGAACCGTAACCCCTTTGTGTCGACGCCTCCCGGCCCTTGCTCAGATAAGGGTCTGGTATGGATTTTTTTTGGGGGGGGGGACCCCACATCGTGATTCGAAAAGTTTTTTTTTTTTTCTTCTTTAGAAATGTAATTTTTGCTGCAGCAGGTTCTATACATGGTACAGATGCGCCACATTACAGGCAGACTAAGGGGACTCCCCAGGCACTATATTTAAAGAAATTTTTCATTTTGATTGTTGCATTTTAAGCATCGTTAAAATCACTGCTCCTGAAAATCCTAAAAGCCTTCAAAATGGGCACTTTTGATTTCTCATGTTCGGCTCACCATAGACTTCAATGGAGTTTGCGGTTTGGGGCAGACCCCCCCCCCCCCTGTTCGGGAGTTCTGCTGCAAAACTAACAGGGCGGGGTAATACAATAGGATAGTGCAGCGCAAAATAAATGATAAAAATGGATAGATAACATAAATAAGATAAAATCAGTCCAAGAAGGAATCCAAATATATCTCAATATAAAGTGCTAGTGCAAAATAGCAGCTTCTAGTGGAAAATGGTGACACAATCCAGAGAAATATCTGTGGTGGTGATCCCTTCACAAAGAGTAAGGATGGCCTCTCACCTCCCTGCTTCGACCTACAATAGGTCACAAAGCAGTATGCAGCTAAGTTAAAACTCTGGTCTCCAACCGTCAGGAATCGATCTCAAACGCAAACAACCAGGTCCACAATGGTATCCAGCATACATAAGGGTGAAAAGAAGGGGACAACCTAGTGCTCTCTGTATTGAATATAAGTTTATTGCACAAGTAGAACTAAAAGAATCACACTCACATACTGCTTTGTGACCTATTGTAGGTCGAAGCAGGGATGTGAGAGGCCATCCTTACTCTTTGTGAAGGGATCACCACCACAGATATTTCTCTGGATTGTGTCACCATTTTCCACTAGAAGCTGCTATTTTGCACTAGCACTTTATATTGAGATATATTTGGATTCCTTTTTGGACTGATTTTATCTTATTTATGTTATCTATCCATTTTTATCATTTATTTTGCGCTGCACTATCCTATTGTATTATGCTTATGAGGTATTTTTTGAATTAACCTAAGTTGCAGCAGGCATTTCGATTTGTGTATTATTACCTTTTATTCTGACAGCGCTGAGTACTCTCTCTTTTTTACTTATAATTGCCGATTAATTCAATTATACCCAGCGGCAGTCAAAATGGATGTATTTTCTTATGTGGAGAGTAGAGAAATTATTCTCACTGATGTTTTCTCCCAAACACCCAATTACTCCAATCAAGGAGATTTGGGAACCACCTTTAGAAAACTTGGACATTTATTCGAGAAGAAAATCAAAGCCTGGTGGGACATAGTATCCTTTGAGCAGTATTTGCTAGCAAAGATTATTCCCAGACGGCTGCGGTGGGACTTACCCCCCAATGATGGCCTTGTTGATGAAGAGTCCAATAAAGAATGGGGTGATTTTTTTGTGGCGAAAGGCTTTGAACTTCTCAGGTTACTCCTTGTGCGCAAGCAAAGGAAAAAGAAGTGGCTAGAAGGCCAGATTAAAGAAAACACTGACCGTATTGAAAGTTTTAAAGATACTCCTGAATTTATCCAACTATCAGGTGACCTAAAAAATAAACTTATTAAATGGGACAAAGAAACTCAAGATAAAAAAAGAAAGAAATTCTTGAGAGATATAAAAGACTTTGGAGGTGAGCAAATTTTCAAATGGCAAGGTAGTACTGTAGTACAATCTAATCTTGATCCTACCCCTTTGGATAGCATGGAGGTAGGTGGCAATGCCCCCCCAGTCCCTGCATACAATCAAGAAATCCCTTGGACTAATGGTTATTATGGGACCCAAAATAGGAATGATACTCCCAAACAAAGAGGGAGGGGAGGACCCCCAAGAGCAAGAGGCAGAGGGAGAGGGAGCGATCAAAATAGACCCAACCAAACCCCTAACCCTATTAATTATGCTCATCACCCTACTAACTATACAGATACCACATGGAAACCTGTAGTCACTAGAGGGAGAGGACAGCAGAGGGGTAGGGGGAATCATCAAAATAGAGAACCCCCGTTACCCACCTATAATTACTATGCCCCCCTTCAGGATCAATGGGACAGCCAACCAGCAACTAACAATCATTTTTTAGGACAGGAGAGGATCCCTTGGAGGGATCCTCCACCACAAACTCCCACATGGATGGGGGATTGGAGGGAACAACCACAATCATACCCACAAGGAGCATCAGGCACCACCCAATCCACTTTAAAAAGAAAAAAAAACAGAGAGGATGTAGGGGGGGGAGACGAGCCCAAAAGGCAAAGACCCCGATAGGAGCGGGGATCTATAACCTCAGTGGTGTAACATTGACAGAAGATGAGACTAAGGTCCTTGATAGGGGCCTCAAATTTGCCCCTATCCGCAATTTGAATAAATTTCAGACTTACATCAACGTACAGAAATTCATACGTACATTGAATATGAAAAAATATTTTCTAACAGACCCAATCCAGAGGATTGTCTCTCAGGATATTACCAATACACACTCCAATCTTAGGAACAAATCGGTTTTTAATCCTCCCTGTAATGATAATCGACATCTAGATGTTTTTAAAAATATGGTTTGCAGTGACCTTGATAACTTAAAAATTAAAAAGGTCAGAGACTCACAGCAAATCAAACAAGGGATAACTTCCCTAGAACAGAGGAATGATATCGTCATCCGTCCGGCTGACAAAGGAGGAGGGTTAGTGGTAATGAGCAAACTGTATTACCATACTGAAATGATGAGACTATTAAGTGACCAGGATACCTACAGACCTTTGCTCGGGGATCCTATGTTTTTATTTAAAAATAAACTACATGCACTAATAGACAGAGGTAAAAATATGGGAATACTAAATAATAAGGAAGCATCATATCTTGACCCTTTTTATTGTAGGACCCCGATTATTTATTTTTTACCTAAATTACATAAGAATACCGCACAACCTCCGGGCCGACCTATAATTAATGGTATCGACTCCGTCACTTCACGTTTGGGCCAATATCTAGATTTCTTTTTACAACCTTTGGTAACAAAAATGCGAGAGTATCTATGAGATACCAAACAAATAATTCAAATTCTTGATACATTAAGATGCACTGAGAATAGTATACTCATCACTGCTGATGTGGGATCCCTGTATACCATCATTGATCATACTGCAGCAATGGAATCGGTCAAATGGGCACTAGCTGATACCGATCTTTCATGCGAACATGTGCAATTTCTATCAGAATGTTTAGATTTTTGTTTGTTACACAATTATTTTTGGTTTGATCGTAATTTTTTTCTACAAAGGAGAGGCGTAGCAATGGGGGCCCGATTTGCTCCCAGTGTGGCCAATCTATTCATGGCCCACTGGGAGGATCAGGTTATTTTTAATGATCACCCATCCCAGTTGGTATGTTTTAAACGCTATATCGATGATATCATCATGATATGGGAAGGAGACCAGTCGAGCCTACAGTTATTCATGAATAAACTCAACCATAATAACAAAAATATTGAACTCACCTGGACAGTTGATAAGCAACAGGTTACTTTCCTTGATCTGGAGATTTATAAGAAAAATAATAAATTCCAGACAAGGAATCATTTCAAACCGACTGATCGCAATGCTTATATCCCTTTAAGTAGCTGCCACCACCGGATTTGGCTCTGTAATATTCCTCGAGGGCAATTTATCCGTTTACGCAGGAACTGCACTGAGGAAAATGAATTTCTAACACAATCGAAAATCCTGTCTGAACGCTTTAAACAAAAAGGTTATACTAAGACAGAAATAGATGCCGAAATAGAAAGAGCCAGGATTACTGACAGGAGTTCTATTGTGGCAGATAAAATAAAAAATCCAGATTTGATAGATGGTACACAGGGATTCAAAATAATCATGGATTTTAGTATTCAACACAAAAAAGTTGAACGCATTGTCGCTAGACATTGGCCCATTTTAAAATATGATAAGATCCTAGGACCGGCCCTTCCAGACCGTCCTCAGTTTATTAACCGCAAGGCTCCTACTTTACGAGATAGTTTGGCCCCTGGGGTCATAGACCCTCCCAAAACTAGCGTTAACAAGCTTTTTAATTTTTTATCTGGTTTTTATGCGTGCGGAAGGTGTGCGACCTGCAAACATGCCAGAAATAACATCAAAAAACGCAAAGATTTTATCTCTAACACCACCGAGCAACAATACAGTATTAAAGAACTGATTACATGTACCACAACAGGTGTTGTGTACATGTTAGAGTGTGATTGCGGCTTGCAATATGTAGGTCGCACATCCAGAGCTCTGCATGTGCGTGTTGGGGAACACATTAGTAACATCAAGCGAGGCATCAAAACACACAGTGTGTCAAGGCATTTTAGAAACTGTCATCAGAGGGATCCCAAATGTTTAAAATTCTGGGGAATTGAAAAAGTCCCCAAACATTGGAGAGGAGGTCATTATATAAGACAACTCAGTCGCGGAGAATCTTTCTGGATTTACGAAATGAAAGTTTTGACGCCTGCAGGTTTAAACGTAGATTTTGACCTTAATTGTTTTATTTCCAATAGATGATAAATTAATTAATTTTGATATATTTTATCTCCTATATATTATATATTAATTTCTTTTATCATTATGTCTTTTATATATGTATTATTTTTTTAATATATACATTTTATATGGACATTATGCGTAATTTTACATTTTCATATCATATCCATCTGGTTGCTGAATTTTAATTATTCCTAATTTTTAACAATTGTTTTAGATCATATTTGTTTTAGTTTCACTATTATGTATTTTTTAATATGGTCTATTTTTTCCAAAATGGCTGCCGAATGACGTCACTCTTTTTTATACTTTATTTTAGAATTTATAAGGTATTTATTCACCTGTATTTTAGGGGTGATGGCTATTTTTGTATTTATGCAGTTCTATAGGTAAAGTGGAGCGCCCCTTTAATTGTTATTGCCTATATTTGCAGTGCCATATAGGATGTCAGCTAATTGGTATCTACTGACATTTCCCCTTTTTTGAGCCTATTATCTGCAGCTGTTCTAATTAAATGTGCAATTTAGCAATGTTTTTTTTGAATTGTCAGGCTGCCCGGTTTAAATGCACTATGCAGCCTGTGTTAATATAAGCCTGCCGCCTACTTTGCTATGGCAACCGCTCTGCAGAGTGCTTGAAAGCTTGCCGCCCACTTCGCCATAGTAACTGCTCTACAGCGTCATTCAGCACACACATGATTGTCATGTGATGTGCATTCGGCGCTGCCATTGGTCAGGTGAATCGCGGGACCCGATTGGTCCGTCAGCGGTTCACATGACAGCACAACTAAGCCATGTGACATCTATTCAATGCTGGGATTGGAGGATTGGATCGCGGGACCCGATTGGTCCACGAGCGGTCTCCATTTCGTCAGCACAGTATATAGCCATAGCGGGACCACTCGTAGCTACCCTGCCCCACGCTGAGGAAGTTCCACCTGAACGTAACGCGTACGAGGGACAGGGTAGCACGAGTGACGTCACCCGCGGCCATTTTGGATTACATTACCTACAACGCCGGCACTCGGGACTGAGTGCAGGCTAATGTGAGTGTGATTCTTTTATTTCTACTTGTGCAATAAACTTATATTCAATACAGAGAGCACTAGGTTGTCCCCTTCTTTTCACCCTTATGTATGCTGGATACCATTGTGGACCTGGTTGTTTGCGTTTGAGATCGATTCCTGACGGTTGGAGACCAGAGTTTTAACTTAGCTGCATACTGCTTTGTGACCTATTGTAGGTCGAAGCAGGGAGGTGAGAGGCCATCCTTACTCTTTGTGAAGGGATCACCACCACAGATATTTCTCTGGATTGTGTCACCATTTTCCACTAGAAGCTGCTATTTTGCACTAGCACTTTATATGAGATGATTTTTTGAATTAACCTAAGTTGCAGCAGGCATTTCCGATTTGTGTATTATTATTTTTTATTCTGGGACTGATTTTATCTTATTTATGTTATCTAGACTCTGCACTTTCTTGTGCCCATCTCCCCCCCCCCTCCTCTGGTCCTCCTCCAGACTCTGCAGCAACACAAAGAATGGTGGGGGGGGGTGCACTATGATGTAAGGGTGGGGGTTGGGTGCTCTAGATCAAGGGCCTCCAAAGTCCAGCCCCGATTGTACATTTTATCTGGCCCACAGTTCATTCAGACTTTGCAAACTCTGCAGCTCTTGGCAAGTCCCAGTAAGACATGGGGGGACCAGAGGAGCAGCGGGAGAGCCAGGGGGGACATGGGGGGGGGGGTGAAAGAGGACATAGGGGAGTGGAGAAGCCGGAGAGCTGGGAATGACGCGGGGTGGACACGGAGGACGACAGGGGGGGGGGCATAGGAGAAGCCAGAGTGTCGGGAAGGATGCAGGGGGCCCTGGAGGATAAAACACGGATCGGGACACGGAGAGCCATGGAGGATGCAGGTGTTGCGGAGGAGGACACGGGGAGCACAGAGGCGGACAGCCAGAGGAAATCAGTGCCTTACAAACACCGATCTCCATGCCAGCCACGGGAGGAGGAGGAGGAGGAGGAGGAGTCAGTGCTTGTAACTGCCCCCCACTGCCGCACTGATCACCGCTGAGGCTGCCCAAGTATCGGGTCAAGCATCGGAGCATTTGCACGAGTACAAGTACCTGCAAATGCTTGGTTACGGCACCGATACTAGTATTGGTACAACCCTACCAACAATATGGAGCCAAATTCCCCTCACCGCCCCTCCCACCGCCATCCGGTGCTTCTCCAGGCTCTCCTGTGCCATCGGGGGCCCAGAGAAAGAATCGGACGCCGTCGGATGACAACCATAGAGATCTCCGGTGACCATGTCTCGCCTGGGCCTCTGACGGTCGGTATGATGTCACGCCCGGACGCCGCATGTAAAAAAAGCCTCAACCGCGGCTGTCAGCGTGAGATCAGTGAATTTTTTTTCCTGATCTCATGCTTAACAGCCTGGGAGGAGAGATGCGGGGTCTTATTGACCCGCATCTCTCCATAAAGAGGACCTGTCACCATAGATTCCTATTACAAGGGATGTTTACATTCATTAGGGGCGCCGCCCCCACCCCATGCAGCCGGCCCCTAATCTCCCTGGAGGGCGCCATGGATATCAATATGTGGGGTAGGGTGTTCAGGACGCCATGAATATCAATGTGGGGGGTGTTCAAGGCACCAGAGGCATGGATATCAATGTGGGGGGTGTTCAGGGCGCCAGACGCATGGATATCAATGTGGGGGGGGGGGGTTCTTTGATGCACGGGACTAGAGGCGGAGGCCCCAATTGGCTTAAAAAAAAAGGGTCGGCTCATCCACTTGTGTGACATTAGCGAATATCGGCTAATGTCTTCCCGCTTCTCCTCCCGGCCAATCAGGAAGCCGGTCTTGAAACACGATCGGCTAGGATTCCTAAGACTCCCAGCCAATCGGGTCTCAGGACCCGCCTCCTGTTTGGCCAGGAGGAGGAGCAAAAAGACATTAGCCAATATTAATTAGCTAATGTCACACAAGTGGATGAGCCAACCCTTTTTTAAGCCAATTGGAGCCTCCGGCTCTAGTCCTGTGCTTCAAAGAATGGCCCCTTCCAGGAGCCACCACCACCTCGTCCACCTCCCCACACCTCTATCGCAGTATAAAGTAAGGCCACGGACCACGTGCAGGGGGGGGGTTGGGGGGTGCTTGGCCAGGTCTGTTTGCCACCACTGTCCCCCCCCCCCCTCCAAAATATTGTCCGCCACTGCTAATTTGTACCTGGTTTCTGATTCCTGGGCCGAGCCCCACCGACTCCTGGGATTGCCACGTCACAGCTATTCCAAGAGGCAGTGTTCACTAAGCCGCAACATCCGCGCACGCGGCTAAATTTCCACGCATGCATAGACACAGTGCCCATGTACTGCAAGCTGGCATCATGTGTGTGCGCATGAACAGAAACCCGCTGCGTGCGTGTGCGCCCACCCAGCTCCCACAGACCGGTGGTGCATCTGTGCAAGTGCTTTTATTTTAATGGCAGTGTTGGAGACGGGCGGGGCGGGGGTGGGGAGACATTCATGCGCGGTTAAGTTCCACTTTAAGTACAGTACACAGGGGGCCACTTACCGACTTGCTTGGACTCCACAGCTGCTGTGTACTCCTTACTGAAGCTCAGTTCAGTGATGGCCACGTCATCCAGGATGATGTTAAAGTCCTTGGCCCTCTCTGTGAGTTCTCTCCGGATCAGGAGGGAGACCTGCGCACAAAAAAAGGAGGCGGTGAGCCGTCGCCACCAATCAGGAAAGAGGCGTGGGGGGAGGGTGGAAGCCAAAACACCACAAGAGAAAATGACTTGGTGGATTGTGCAATAAAATCTACAAACGGCATGGGAATTCTACCCCCCATCATACTACACCCACCCCCCCCAACAAATCCAGACTAGAGCGGTGCCTGCAGTTACCCTCAAAGTCAGGTGACCAGTGACGCAACACGTGGGTGGAGCCAGTGACATCACTTCCGAGCATTTGCAGACTGGAAGTGTGGTGAGAAGGCGCCATTTTCCTGGTTTGTTGAATTTTTCGAAGCAGCGGATGATGGAGAATCATGTCTCCTGGTACTGTTGGACCTCAGTGCAGCGTTTGATACTGTGGACCACAATACTCTACTCATCCGCCTTACAGAAGTAGCAGGAGTCACCGGCTCAGATCTGCAATGGTTCGGATCCTTCTTAGGAAATCGCTCTCAGACGGTGAAACTAGGAGCCTTCACCTCTGAAACCCGGCAATCTCCTGTGGAGTCCCTCAAGGATCACCCTTGTCGCCAGTCCTCTTCAACATCTACATCCGCCCACTCCTCAACATCATCAGAAGATCAGACCTCTGCTTCCACTCGTACGCCGACGACACTCAATTATATTTTCGTATCACCGGACAAAAAGACCATCAACAGCAACTAGAAAAATGCCTCACTCTGATAGACGACTGGATGACTGCCAGCTCCCTCAAACTTAATGAATCAAAGACAGAACTTCTTATTCTACATGCAAAGCATAACCCCCGAGCCAAGATCCCTTGGACACCTCCTACCATCTTTGGACGGACCATCTCCACTAGGACCAAGGCCAAGAGTCTCGGAGTCATTTTTGACTCAGAAATGTCAATGGATGCCCAAATAGGAGCAGTAGTCAGTGGATCTCACTATCTGCTCCGCCTGCTACGCAGACTCCTCCCCTTCATTCCAAAGGAGGACAAAGCAGCGGTAGTTGGAACGATCATCAATTCTCGACTGGACTACGCTAACTCCCTTTACATAGGATTACCCCAATATCAACTTGCGCGCTTACAACTCATCCAAAACACGGCGGCAAGGCTGATAACAGGAAAAAAAACCCTGGGAATCCATCTCCCCTTCCCTGAGGAACCTACATTGGCTAAACGTAAGGAATCGGGTCGCATTCAAGACCCTCTGCCTCACCCACAAATGCACACATGGAAACGCTCCGCAATACCTTCGCGAGAAAATAAAACACTACACACCGAATCGCAGTCTTCGATCGGCTAATCAAAATCTTCTCCTCATTCCTAAATCCCGCTACAAATCAAAGGGGGAACGGAGATTCGCTGTCCAGGGACCACGGCTATGGAACGCTCTACCGACCGACATTCGCATGGAAGAAAACCATCAGGCCTTCAGGAAGAAACTCAAGACCTACCTCTTCTAGAAGCTCGATAACCAAACGCCAATACAGCGCCTTGAGGCGATTCAGTTCGCATTGTAGCGCTATACAAATCATTCATTCATTCATTCAATGCTCCAATGTTTTACCACTTGCAGATCACAATACGTAGTATATGTTGCGGTTTGCAAATGGTTTACCGGGATCACGGCTGAAGATATCCGCCATAACCTCTATTTTTTAAGCCGGCAGCTGGCTTTTACCTGAAAGTGGTCCTAATGGCTAATTAGTGTCAACCTCCACCCCCCCCCCCCCCCCCCCCCCCTCCAGCCAGTGTTTCTCTGGCTTACCTTGTTTTACCGGTGTGATCGATATATGATGGTGCAGTCAGCTGGTCACAGAGGGGGACAGAGACCAGATTATCTCCGATTGCCTCTATGGTCTTGGAGGACCGGAGCGACGTCATGACATCACTTCCAGGCCAGGGCGAAAGTACTTTTTTTTTTTTTTTTGGACTTTTGCTTTTAAAAAGGTAGGTTTACAATAAATAAATAAATAAATAGGGAAGGACAGCGTGTTTACATTTTTCATTTTTTTAAAACACACCGTCCCTATTTATTTGATGTAAACCTCCCTTATAATAGAAATACAGGGTTCCTCTTTATGGAGTGATCTATAAGACCTCAAATCTCTCCTTTTTTTACATTTTTAAACAGCAAAAGACAAAAAAAATAATAAAAAATAAATAAAATAAATAAATGTAATGTGCCCTCATCCCGCCGTGTTCACACGTAGAACTAGTGAATGCATCAGTGATCACACCACACACGTGAGGTATCGCCGCGAATGTTAGAGCGAGAGCAATAATTCTAGCACAGCACCTCCTCTGTATCTCTAAACAAGTAACCTGTAAAAAATGGTAAAGCGTTGCCTATGGAGATTTTTAAGTACCGTAGTTTGTCACCATTCCACGAGCGTGCGCAATTTTAAAGCGTGACATGTAAGGTACCTATTGACTCAGCGTAACATCATCTTTCATATGTTACAAAAAAAAAAAAAAAAATAGGGTATTATGCTTTTTTTTTTTTTTTTTTTTTTTTTTTTATTATTATTATTATTATTAATTAAAGCAGCATTTCTCAACTCCAGTCCTCGAGGCAACCCCAACAGGTCATGTTTTCAGGATTTCCCTCAAATGAAAAACGGCTGTGGTAATTACTAAAGGCAGTGAAATTGATCAAAATCACCTGTGAAAAATAACGGAAAGCCTGAAAACATGACCTGTTGGGGCGTCTTGAGGACTGGAGTTGAGAAATGCTGCTTTAATTATTAATAATAATAATAATAATAATAAAAAAATAAATAAAAAGCATAATACCCTATTTACTTTTTTTTTGCAACATATGAAAGATGATGTTACGCTGAGGACTGAGGAGTCTTGAGGACTGGAGTTGAAAAACACTGCTTTAAAGTGTTATCCTTTCCAAACAAAATTGCGCCTGCAAAATCGCTGCGGAGATGCCATGACAAATAAAAAAAAAAATATATATAAAACATATAAAAAAAAAAAATGCAACAAAAATATATA
>CM053036.1:5503285-5520456 GCA_028564925.1 Lithobates sylvaticus
TTTGCGAAACAATTTTTTAAACAAAAAAAAAAAAAAACAGTAAAGTTAGCCCAACTTTAGAAAGAGGTTTACCGTATACACTCGAGTATAAGCCGAGTTTTTCAGCACATTTTTTTTGTGCTGAAAATGCCCCCCTCGGACTTATACTGGAGTCAAGCACTTTTATCTCAGGGCCACAAATTTGGTGTGCAAACCCAGTGGAACCAACACTACAACATATCCAAAGATGGGCACAAAGTGGCCCCCGAGATACGGGGGCCCCAAAGTCGGTTCGGAAAATGTTATTCTCTGCTGCAGAAAAGTGCTTGACATTTTCCGATCCGAATTTGGGGCCCCCTGTATCTCGGGGCCACTTGGTGCTAGGAACTCCAAATTTGAATAGATTCCTAGCACCAAGTGGCCCCCCGAGATACGGGGCCACAAATGTCGGTCAACTGTGTCCATCTGCAGCAATGTCATTTCGGGACCCTTTGGGTCCAGAGACCCCAAATTTTGGCTGCAGATAGGGGGCATCTAGGATCCCTCAACTACCAAGTTTGAAGTTCGGGGGACCTATGGCTGCAAATGGGCACAGTGAGGCTGCAAATGGGCAATGTTCCAAAGCAGGGGGAGGCAACCTGGGGGGTGGCCCTCCAGCTGTTTCAGAACTACAAGTCCCATCATGCCTCTGGGGGTAATTGTAACTGACAGCCTTGCAATGCCTCATGGGAACTGTAGTTCCACAACAGCTGGAGGGCCCCCCCAGGTTGCCTCCCCCGGCTCTAAAGAATAACAGACCTCATTTAAAGTACAAATTACCGTATATACTCGAGTATAAGCCGTGTTTTTCAGCACTTTTTTGTGCTGAAAATGCCCCCCTCGGCTTATACTCGAGTCAAGCACTTTTCTGCAGCAGAAAATGACATTTTCCGACCCGACTTTGGGGCCCCGTATCTCGGGGCCACTTGGCGCTAGGAACCCCAAATTTGGTGTGCAAACCCAGTGCTACACTACAACATATCCAAAGATGGGGTTCCTAGCACCAAGTGGCCCCGAGATACGGGGCCCCAAACTCGGTCAACTGTGTCCATCTGCAGCAATGTCATTTCGGGACCCTTTGGGTCCAGAGACCCCAAATTTTGTCTGCAGCTAGGGGGCATCTAGGAACCCTTAACTACCAAGTTTGAAGTTCGGGGGACCTATGGCTGCAAATGGGCACAGTGAGGCTGCAAATGGGCATTGTTGACCCTCTTTTCCACTCACCCTAGGCTTATACTTGAGTCAGCAAGTTTTCCCAGTTGTTTGTGGTAAAATTAGGTGCCTCGGCTTATATTCGGGTCGGCTAATACTCGAGTATATACGGTATGTTGCCTTTCACTCCACTGTGGCACAACCCCAGATACCCGGAACTACAGGGGTTCTCCCCATGGAAAAAATGAGATCTGGTTCTTCTGAAGGGACAATATTGAAAAGCTATGAACAGATATTTAGGGAATTTCACTTGACCCCCCCCCCCCCCAAGGGGCTTCTACAGATATCTCCAACTTAGACACGCCCTGTGGGCGGAGCAGCAGACCCAGCCCTTAACAGGGTCATCGTCTCCTCTGTTGATGGAAGTCCTCCGGGCTGAGACCCGGAAGGGACATAGAACTAAGATATATGCGGAGCCGTTGTCATCCATCCCGGATCATTCCTCTCCCAAGTGTAGAAGATATAGGAGACATAGATGGTGATCAGAGGGGCGTGGCCTTGGAGTCTGTTTCAGAATCCCATAAACGGTCACAATTAATTATACTACATAAGAGCCTCCAGAACGCCAATACAACTCCACAGTTGGGGGGGGGGGGGAGTAGAGACTGCCCCCTGTGCCCAAAATGTAAAGTACCGTATATACTCGAGTATAAGCCGAGTTATTCAGCACATTTTTTTGTGCTGAAAATCTCCCCCTCGGCTTATACTCGAGTCAAGCACTTTTCTGCAGCAGAGAATGACATTTTACGAACCGACTTTGGGCCCCCCGTATCTCGGGGGCCACTTGGTGCTAAGAACCCAGAGCAAATGTATAAAGTTCCCCCCGGTGTACCGTATATACTCGAGTATAAGCCGAGGGACCTAATTTTACCACAAAAAAACTGGGAAAACGTATTGACTCGAGTATAAGCCTAGGGTGAGAAATGCACAGCTACTGCAAGTGGAAAAGAGGGTCAACAATGCCCATTTGCAGCCTCACTGTGCCCGTTTGCAGCCTCACTGTGCCCATTTGCAGCCATAGGTCCCCCGAACCTCAAACTGGGTAGTTAAGGGTTCCTAGATGCCCCCTATCTGCAGCCATTTGGGGTCTCTGGACACAAAGGGTCCCGAAATAACATAGCTGCAGATGGACACAGTTGACCGACTTTGGGGCCCCGTATCTCGGGGCCACTTGGTGCTAGGAACCTTAGCTTTGGATATGTGGTAGTGCTAGTTCCATGGGGTTCCTAGCACCAAGTGGCCCCGAGATACGGAAAATGTCATTCTCTGCTGCAGAAAAGTGCTTGAAATCGTTTATCAGCGCAGCCCCCCCTCAGATGCCCATACTGGACCACCAGGGACTCCACTAGGACCACCAGGGAAGTGGGCAACATGTGGATGGCCAGGTATGTACAAATAGGCACTGACTGGCACCATCATGTACCAGTGATACTCAGCAATGCCACCCATCAGTGCCACCCATTAGTGCCCACCTATCAGTGCCCATCCATGCCACCTATCCGTGCCACCCATAAGTGCCGCCTATGAGTGCCCATCAGTGCTGCATACCAGTGCCACCTATCAGTGCCCATCATCAGTGGCCTTCAGTGCCACCTCATTGGTGCCGCCTTATCAGTGCAGCCATATCAGTGCCCCGTCATTGAAGAAGAAAACTTACTTATTTACAAAAAAATTTAACAGAAACAAAAGAAAGACTTTTTTTTTTTTTCAAAATTTTCGGTCTTTTTTTATTTGTTGCGCAAAAAAAAAAAAAAAAAAAAAAACGCAGAGGTGATCAAATACCACCAAAAGAAAGCGCTATTCGTGGGAACAAAATTATAAAAATTTCTTTTGGGTACAGTGTAGTATGACCGCGCAATTGTCATTCAAAGGGCGACAGAGCAGAAAGCTGAAAATTGGTCTGGGCAGGAAGGTGTCTAAGTGCCCCCCCGGTATTGAAGGGGTTAATATACACACAGCACCCCATATTGACAGAAAAAACAAAGAATTGTTGACATGTTTGCAGATTTATTAACCACTTGCTGCCCGCCCTATTGTAAAACGGACGTCGGCAAAGTGGTTGTCAAATCCTGACCGGACCTCATAGGACGTCCGATGGAGACTCTTTACCACGTGATCAGCCATGTCCAATCACGGCTGATCACAGTGTAAATAGGAAGAGCCGGTGATCGGCTTTTCCTCACTCTCGTCTGTCAGACGCGAGTAGAGGAGAGCCGATCGGCTGCTCCTCTGACAGGGGGGTCTGTGCTGATCGATTATCAGCGCAGCCCCCTCGAGGATGCCCACACTGGACCACCAGGGACGCCACCAGACCACCAGGGATGCCCAGCACAAGGTATGCCACCCTAAACCACTAGGGATGACACAGTGCCCACAATGGATGCCAATCAGTGCCCACAATGGGCATCACTGATTGGCATGCTTTATTGTTTGGCACTGATTGGCATCCATCAGTACAAAACAATGCTGCCTATCCGTGCCACCTATCAGTACCTATCCATGCCCATCTGTGCCGCCTATCCATGCCGCCTATCCATGCCAATCCGTGCCAGCTATCAGTGACAATTTGTGCCACCTATCAGTGCCCATCCGTGCCGCCCATCAGTGCTGCCTATCAGTGCCACATAGTGCCCATCAATGCCACCTCAGTGCCACTTCATTGGTGCCACCTCAGCATGCCCATCAGTGCAGCCCCATCAGTGAAGGAGAAAACTTACTTATTTACAAAGTTTTGAAACTGAAACAAAAAAAAAAAAAACGTTTTTTTTCTAAATTTTCGGTCTTTTTTTAATTGTTTAGCAAAAAATAAAAATCGCAGAGGTGATCAAATACCACCAAAAGAAATCTCTATTTGTGGGAACAAAATGATAAAAATGTAATTTGGGTACAGTGTAGTATGACCGCGTAATTGTCATTCAAAGTGCGACAGCGCTGAAAGCTGAACATTGGTCAGGGCAGGAAGGTGTCTAAGTGCCCCCCCCCCCCCCCCGGTATTGAAGTGGGTAAAAAAGAAAACCTGAAATATCACATGGTAATAAGTATTCAGACCCTTTGCTGTGACCCTCATATATTCCATTTCTTCTGATCATCCTTGAGATGGTTCTACACCTTCATTTGAGTCCAGCTGTGTTTTGATTCTACCGATTGGACTTGATTAGGGAGGCCACACCCCTGTCTATATAAGACCTCACAGCTTACAGTGCATGTCAGAGCAAATGAGAATCATGAGGTCAAAGGAACTGCCTGAAGAGCTCAGAGACAGGATTGTGGCAAGGCACAGATCTGGCCGAGGTTACAAAAACATTTCTGCTGCACTTGAGGTTCCTAAGAGCCCAGTGGCCTCCATAATCCTTAAATGGAAGACGTTTGAGACGACCAGAACCTTTCCTAGAGCTGGCCGTCCGGCCAAACTGACCTATCGGGGAGAAGAGCCTTGGGGGGAGCGGTAAAGAAGAACCCAAGGATCACTGTGGCTGAGCTCCAGAGATGCAGTCGAGAGAAAGTTGTAGAAAGTCAATCACTGCAGCCCTCCACCAGTCGGGGCTTTATGGCAGAGCGGCCAGACGGAAGCCTCTCCTCAGTGCAAGACGCATGAAAGCCGCATGGAGTTTGCTAAAAAAACACCTGAAGGACTCCAAGATGGTGAGAAATAATATTCTCTGGTCTGATGAGACCAAGATAGAATTTTTTGGCCTTAATTCTAAGCGGTATGTGTGGAGAAAACCAGGCACTGCTCATCACCTGTCCAATACAGTCCCAACAGTGAAGCATGGTGGTGGCAGCATCATGCTATGGGGGGTGTTTTTCAGCTGCAGGGACAGGACGACTGGTTGCAATTCAGGGGGAAGATGAATTTCATAAGACTTTTTTTTTTTAACCACTTTCAGCCCCGGACCAATTTGCAGCCAAAGGACCAGGCCCCTTTTTGCGATTCGGCGCCGCGCCGATTTAACTGACGATTGCGCGATCGTGCGACGTGGCTCCCAAACAAAATTGGCGTCCTTTTTTTCTCACAAATAGAGCTTTCTTTTGGTGGTATTTGATCGCCCCTGCGGTTTTTATTTTTGCGCTATAAACAAAAAAAGAGCAACAATTTTGAAAAAAAAAAAAAAAAAACGCATTCTTTTTTACTTTTTGCTATAATAAATATCCCCCAACAATATATTTAAAAAAACATTTTTTTTCCTCAGTTTAGGCCGATACGTATTCTTCTACATATTGTTGGTAAAAAGAAAGAAAAAAAAATCGGAATGAGCAATTATTGATTGGTTTGCGCAGAAGTTATAGCGTTTTACAAAATAGGGGATAGTTTTATAGTATTTTTTTATTAATAATTTTTTTTTAACTAGTAATGGCGGCGATCAGCGATTTTTATTGTGACTGCGACATTATGGCGGACACATCGGACATTTTTGGGACCGTTGTCATTTATACAGAAATCAGTGCTATTTAAATGCATTGATTCCTGTATAAATGACACTGGCAGTGAAGGGGTTAACCACTAGGTGGCAGTGTAGGGGTTACATGTTCCTAGAGGTGTGTTTCTAACTGTGGGGGGGGGGGGGGCGTGGCTGTCAGCTAGTGAATGCTGATCTCTGCTCCAATCACAGGGAGCAGAGATCGGCGTTACTAGTTGCTAGGCAGAATAGGGAGATGCTGTTTATTTCCGCATCTCCCCGTTCAGCCTTCCCGTGAGACGATTGCGGGTATCCCTGCGACGATCGTGTCCGCGGCCTTACGGGGGTCCCGACCGGCGCGAGCGCGCGCCGTACGGCGGCATCTTAACCACTTGAGCCCCGGACCAATTGGCAGCCAAAGGACCAGGCCCCTTTTTGCGATTTGGCACTGCGTCGATTTAACTGACAATTGCGCGGTCGTGCGACGTGGCTCCCAAACAAAACTGACGTCCTTTTTTCCCCACAAATAGAGCTTTCTTTTGGTGGTATTTGATCGCCCCTGCGGTTTTTATTTTTTGCGCTATAAACAAAAATAGAGCGACAATTTTGAAAAAAATTCTAGATTTTTTGCTTTTTGCTATAATAAATATCCCCAAAAAAATATATAAAAAAACATTTTTTTTTCCTCAGTTTAGGCCGATACGTATTCTTCTACATATTTTTTGGTAAAAAAAAAAAAAAAAAAATCGCAATTAGCGATTATTGATTGCCGTTCCCATTGAAAACGTCAACCTATGACGAAACGCGTCTGGGACGTACGTGCTGACGTCACCACGCCGTCAACGAGGACGGGAGTTTGTTTTATGTAGCCGGCCGGCAATTTTTATTCTATACGCTCGATGTTATCTACATTTGTGTAAGTGTAACCTTTAATTTATTTGATTAAACTTGTCAAGATGTACTCCACTATGGTCTGCTTTTTTCTCTTTTTGGGGGCATATGAGTTGCTGCAGTAAAGAGAAAAACGGACCGATCGTTTGCTTTAAACTGGGAGCAGTTAGCGTTCTCATCTCTAGCATATACCATCTGCAATCCTATCCGAGATCCATTATGCAATATTTGATGTACATCTGGTAAGAAGCCCCGCTGTGTGGTGTTGGGTCACAAATAGCAGTTTGCCATTTTCACTGGTGCATATTTAAAATACCATCTGGTAAGCCTACTATTTGGAAGGTGGAGGTGTGTTTTTTTCATTTGATCACTCTAAGTCGTTTGAGTTGACCACTGGGTGCTTTTACTTTTTCTCTTTTTTATTTTTTATATATTTTCTTAATTTTTTTCATAAAATCTTTTTCACGATTTTTTCACTTTTAAGTGATTATTTTGTTTTTTGAAAACAAATTTAGTGTTTTAGCAGTATTACGCTATGTTTTTTATTTTTTCTGCTTTGCCACAAATACACGGAATCAAATATTTCTGAGGTGATTGAACGAATGCAAGGCAGCTGGAATTTCCATCAAAAGGCCCAGGCTGGGTATAAGCCAACTGCGCATGCTTGCTTATCCTCTGGTAAGCATACTATTTGGACATTTTAAGTATTCGCCTCTACATGCAATTTGGAAGTAGCCACTTTCTTGTACTTTGGCCATCTTGGATGGGAAGCGATTCTTGTGATCCAATCTCATTTATGGACTTTGATTTGGGACTTTTTTATTAGGGATTCCTCTCTGGTCTTTGGTTTAGCCCCTTGCTAATTACATCGGGATTAAGTCATTTCACCATTAGATGCCACTTATCAATCGCTGTTATAAAGTGTCACTAATTTAGTTCCATATATAATCATATTGATTATTAGATACTCAGTTTAAATGCACTGTAATTTTCACATCAGCGCAACTTCTCTTTTTTATTAGCGATTATTGATTGGTTTGCGCAAAAGTTATAGCGTTTACAAAATAGGGGATAGTTTTATAGCATCTTTATTAATATTTTTTTTTTTTACTAGTAATGCCGGCGATGAGCGATTTTTATTGTGACTGCGACATTATGGCGGACACATCGGACATTTTTGACACATTTTTGGGACCATTGTCATTTATACAGCAATCAATGCTATTTAAATGCACTGATTCCTGTATAAATGACAGTTGTAGTGAAGGGGTTAACCACTAGGGGGAGGGGAGGGGTTATGGGCTGTGACGTGTGTGTTTTTTTTACATTAGGGGGCGGGGCTGACGTCATTGATCGGCTTTCCCGATGACCAGGAACAGCCAATCAATGACAGGCAGAGTAGGAAACGCGGAGAGAGGTTTGTTTACACAGACCTCTCCCCGTTCTTCAGCTCTGTGACCCGATCGCGGGACCCCCGGGCAGGCATTTAAAGGGGATGTACAGGTACGTGCTTTTGCCTGCTCGTGCCCTTCTGCTGACGTATATATGCAGTGGGGCGGTCGGGAAGCGGTTAAAGGGGACGTACCTGTACGCCCTTATGCCTGTCCGTGCCATTCTGTCGACGTACATCGTTGTGCGCCGGTCAGAAAGCGGTTAATAAAAGGTTTTCAATTTTCATGGAAATCTCTAACAAAAATTGTTAGGCGTTTTATATTAAATATATGTTGTCGATTATTGGCACCTTAACCACTTGCCCTCCAGAAGATTTACCCCCCTCCCCTCTTCGTGACCAGGCCATTTTGTGCGATTCGGCACTGCGTCGATTTCACTGACAATTGCGTGGTCGTGCGACGTTGTACCCCAAATAAAATTGATGTCCTTCCCCCCCCACAAATAGAGCTTTCTTTTGGTGGAATTTGATCACCTCTGCAGTTTTTAAAACCCCCAAAAAAAGAGCGACTATTTAAAAATAAAAAAATAAATAAAAAAGTAGAACAAAAAAAAAACTAAAACATATAAAATATTTTTTTACTTTCTGCTATAAAACATATCCAATAAAAAAAAAAAAATAATAATAATTTTTATTTCATCAGTTGAGGCCAATATGTATTCTACTACATATTTTTAGGGAAAAAAAAAGAAATAAGATCCCGATAAGCGTATATTGACTGGTTTGCGCAAAAGTTATCGCGTCTACACACTGTGGGATATTTTTAGTTATTTTTTTATGCCGGCGATCAGCAACTTAGAGCGAGACTGTGATATTGCGCCGGACAATCGGACACTGACACTTTTTTTGGGGACCAGTGACACTAATACAGTGATCAGTGCTACAAATATACACTGTCACTGTACTAAAGACACTGGCTGGGAAGGGGGTTAACATCGGGGGCGAGCGAAGGGTTAAAGGGGTCGTAAAGCCTCGTTTTTTTTTTTTTTTACCTTATCGCATTCTATACATCAAGGTGAAAAAACCTCTGAGAGTGACCAAAGAACTGCCGTTCTGCCTCTGTACCAAGTGACTGGCGGGTGCCGGAGGCCAAAATCCCATCATGCCTCTGCCTCTAGGAGTCATGCCTGTGATGATCAGGGTCTTGCAATGTCTCATGGGACTTGTAGTTTCACCAAAGCTGGAGGGCCGAGTGTGTGTGTATACTAGATCTCCCAGTATGTATATGGTGAACCTCCCCAGTGTGTGTGTATACTGGAGCTCTCAGTGTGTGTGTGAGAGCAGATTGCGGAGAACCCACCCCCCATTCACACAGCACACAAGAACAGAGCTCAGGCTGTCAATCACAGGCTGTGTGCTGGAGCTCTTTCCCCGCTGTCACCATTCTTCTCTTGGTGTCAGGAAAACTTGTCAGAAGTGACTCATGCGGATGGGTGCTCAACCTGCAGCCCTCCAGATGCTGCGGGAACTATAATTCCCATGAGGCATTGCCAGGCTGAACAGTTACAAACATGGCTCCCAAATGCAGAGGCATGATGGGATTTGTAGTTCTGCAACAGCTGGAGGGCCGCACCCTACACTGCACGCCCAACACCCTACACTGCACGCCCAACACCCTACACTGCACGCCCAACACTACACCCGACGCCCAACACTGCACACCCAACACCCTACACTGCACGCCCAACACTGCACGCCCAACACTGCACGCCCAACACCCTACACTGCACGCCCAACACTGCACGCCCAACACCCTACACTGCACGCCCAACACCCTACACTGCACGCCCAACACTGCACGCCCAACACCCTACACTGCACGCCCAACACCCTACACTGCACGCCCAACACCCTACACTGCACGCCCAACACTACGCCCGACGCCCAACACCCTATACTGCACGCCCAACACTACGCCCGACGCCCAACACCCTACACTGCACGCCCAACACTACGCCCGACGCCCAACACCCTACACTGCACGCCCAACACCCTACACTGCACGCCCAACACTGCACGCCCAACACCCTACACTGCACGCCCAACACCCTACACTGCACGCCCAACACCCTACACTGCACGCCCAACACTGCACGCCCAACACCCTACACTGCACGCCCAACACCCTACACTGCACGCCCAACACTGCACGCCCAACACCCTACACTGCACGCCCAACACCCTACACTGCACGCCCAACACCCTACACTGCACGCCCAACACTACGCCCGACGCCCAACACCCTATACTGCACGCCCAACACTACGCCCGACGCCCAACACCCTACACTGCACGCCCAACACTACGCCCGACGCCCAACACCCTACACTGCACGCCCAACACTACGCCCAACACCCTATACTGCACGCCCAACACTACGCCCAACACCCTATACTGCACGCCCAACACTACGACCGACACCCAACACCCTATACTGCACGCCCAACACTACGCCCGACGCCAAACACCCTATACTGCACGCCCAACACTACGCCCGACGCCCAACACCCTATACTGCACGCCCAACACTACGCCCGACGCCCAACACCCTATACTGCATGCCCAACACTACGCCCGACGCCCAACACCCTACACTGCACGCCCAACACCCTATACTGCACGCCCAACACTACGCCCGACGCCCAACACCCTACACTGCACGCCCAACACTACGCCCGACACCCTACACTGCACGCCCAACACCCTACACTGCACGCCCAACACTAGGCCCGATGCCCAACACCCTACACTGCACGTCCAACACCCTACACTGCACGCCCAACACTGCACGCCCAACACCCTACACTGCACGCCCAACACCCTACACTGCACGCCCAACACCCACCACCCTATACTGCACGCCCAACACTACGCCTGACGCCCAACACCCTATACTGCACGCCCAACACTACGCCCGACGCCAAACACCCTACACTGCACGCCCAACACTACGCCCGACGCCCAACACCCTATACTGCACGCCCAACACTACGCCCGACGACCAACACCCTACACTGCACGCCCAACACCCTATACTGCACGCCCAACACTACGCCCGACGCCCAACACCCTACACTGCACGCCCAACACTACGCCCGACGCCCAACACCCTACACTGCACGCCCAACACCCTACACTGCACGCCCAACACTACGCCCGATGCCCAACACCCTACACTGCACGCCCAACACCCTACACTGCACGCCCAACACTGCACGCCCAACACCCTACACTGCACGCCCAACACTACGTCCGACGCCCAACACCCTACACTGCACGCCCAACACTACACCCGACGCCCAACACCCTATACTGCACGCCCAACACTACGCCCGACGCCCAACACCCTATACTGCACGCCCAACACTACGCCCGACGCCCAACACCCTACACTGCACGCCCAACACTACGCCTGACGCCCAACACCCTACACTGCACGCCCAACACCCTACACTGCACGCCCAACACCCTACACTGCACGCCCAACACTACGCCCGACGCCCAACACCCTACACTGCACGCCCGACGCCCAACACCCTACACTGCACGCCCAACACTACGCCCGACGCCCAACACCCTACACTGCACGCCCAACACCCTACACTGCACGCCCAACACCCTACACTGCACGCCCAACACCCTACACTGCATGCCCAACACTACGCCCGACGCCCCACATTGCACGCCCGACACCCAGCGCGCCCCACACTGCACACCCAACGCCGCACACCCACCGCCCTACACTGCACGCCCAACACTACACCCGACGCCCAACACCCTATACTGCACGCCCAACACTACGCCCGACGCCCAACACCCTATACTGCACGCCCAACACTACGCCCGACGCCCAACACCCTACACTGCACGCCCAACACTACGCCTGACGCCCAACACCCTACACTGCACGCCCAACACCCTACACTGCACGCCCAACACTACGCCCGACGCCCAACACCCTACACTGCACGCCCGACGCCCAACACCCTACACTGCACGCCCAACACTACGCCCGACGCCCAACACCCTACACTGCACGCCCAACACCCTACACTGCACGCCCAACACCCTACACTGCACGCCCAACACCCTACACTGCATGCCCAACACTACGCCCGACGCCCCACATTGCACGCCCGACACCCAGCGCGCCCCACACTGCACACCCAACGCCGCACACCCACCGCCCAGCACTGCACGCCCCAGCACCGCACACCCAACGCCCTGCACTGCACACCCAACACCGCACACCCAACCTCTTCTGGACTTTAAGAATGTTCTGTAGCTCCCTCTGCAGAGCCAGCCAATCCTGACCAAGCTCCACCCCCTGCTGGACCTTCCAACACATGCTGAGAGCTCCAGTATACACACACACACACACACACACACACACACACACACACACACACTGGGGAGGTTCACCATATACATACTGGGAGCTCCAGTATACACATGCTGAGGAGGTCCACCATATACATACTGGGAGCTCCAGTATACACACACACACACACACACACACACACACACTGGGGAGGTTCACCATATACATACTGGGAGGTCCAGTATACACACACTGGGGAGGTTCACCATATACATACTGGGAGCTCCAGCACTGGAATCTCTGGCATAGACACGCTTAGAGCTCCACATACTGGCAGTTCCACCAAACGCGTACTGGGAGCTCCGCCGCAACGCGTACTGGGAGCTCCGCCGCAACGCGTACTGGGAGCTCTGCCGCACGCGTACTGGGAGCTCCGCCGCACTCGCGCTCACAAGTCACCTTGGCCTGCAGCTTCTCCACCAGCACCGCCTGCCTCTTCTGGGCTTCCAGAGAGTTCTGAAGCTCCCTCTGCAGAGCCAGCCAATCCCGGCCAAGCTCCACCCCCTGCGTCATTGTCATGGCCACGTTGGTTCCATCCCCCTGTACCAAAGAGGAGACATGAAAGCAAAATAAAAATGTTAAACGAAGTGCAGCAATACCTAAAAATCTATTTGTATTTTATCACTTCCCTTTAAAAAAAAAAACACCACCAACAACAAGTGGATAACTCCACCTACTTTTACTGAGTGACATGCAAATGATTGTATCACCCCCGGCAACCTTCTGTCCATCTATAAGTGACAGTAATATCCCCGACCTTCCCCATAGATGGGGCCTTCTTTATACCGTATAACCAATTTACATACATTATATGATATGTCCGTACAATAAATATGCATAAAAAGTGCACCTGGCATCCTCTGTTGCTAGGACACAGCCGGCTATTGTCACCTGGTATCCTCTGTTGCTAGGACACAGCTGGCTACTGTCACCTGGCATCCTCCGTTGCTAGGACACAGCCGGCTATTGTCACCTGGCATCCTCCGTTGCTATGACGCAGCCGGCTATTGTCACCTGGCACCCTCCGTTGCTAGGACGCAGCCGGCTATGGTCACCTGGCACCCTCTGTTGCTAGGACGCAGCCAGCTATTGTCACCTGGCATCCTCTGTTGCTATGGCGCAGCCAGCTACTGTCACCTGGCATCCTCCGTTGCTAGGACGCAGCCAGCTATTGTCACCTGGCATCCTCCGTTGCTAGGACGCAGCCAGCTACTGTCACCTGGCATCCTTCGTTGCTAGGACGCAGCCAGCTATTGTCACCTGGCATCCTCTGTTGCTATGGCGCAGCCAGCTACTGTCACCTGGCATCCTTCGTTGCTAGGACGCAGCCAGCTATTGTCACCTGGCATCCTCTGTTGCTATGGCGCAGCCAGCTATTGTCACCTGGCATCCTCTGTTGCTATGACGTAGACGGCTACTGTCACCTGGCATGCTTCGTTGCTAGGACGCAGCCGGCTATTGTCACCTGGCATTCTCTGTTGCTAGGACGCAGCCGGCTACTGTCACCTGGCATCCTCCGTTGCTAGGACGCAGCCGGCTACTGTCACCTGGCATCCTCCGTTGCTAGGACACAGCCGGCTATTGTCACCTGGCATCCTCTGTTGCTAGGACGCAGTCGGCTACTGTCACCTGGCATCCTTCATTACTAGGACGCAGCCGGCTATTGTCACCTGGCATTCTCTGTTGCTAGGACGCAGTCGGCTACTGTCACCTGGCATCCTTCGTTGCTAGGACGCAGTCGGCTATTGTCACCTGGCATCCTTCGTTGCTAGGACGCAGCCGGCTATTGTCACCTGGCATCCTCTGTTGCTAGGGCGCAGTCGGCTACTGTCACCTGGGATCCTCTGTTGCTAGGACGCAGCCGGCTACTGTCACCTGGCATCCTCTGTTGCTAGGATGCCGGTCCCACTGGCTACCGATTTTTACCCCCCATGGAGAGCAGCGTCTGACAGGTCAGATTTTGCGCTGGGAACACCGAGGTAAACATTGTCTGCCCAGCGACAAGCCGGCCGCACATGTGTGGTGTTCGTGTCCTGAACTCCTCCCACATAAAGTTATGTGGTGAAGGGAAAGCAGACGATCGTTTACCTTTTCTTCCATTATTTATCGCTACATTGATTCGTTATTTTGATAGAAGTATTAATTAATGTAACAAACCTCCAATAATACAGGAGGCAGAATTATTATTGGACAGTCATGTGACCGCTAACTCCTCCCCCGACCTGCCGATCACATGACTTACTATTATGTAAACAATGAGGTGTGTCCCGAATATTTACAGAGGACAGCTATAGAGATCTTCTTAAAGGGACAGTAATGTCAATCTCTCCCGCCACCCCAGGGTCTCCTCTCCCCACCCACCCCAGGTTCTCCCCTCTCTCTCCAATTACCTCCCAGAGTCCCCTCCACCCCCCCCCCCCAGAGTCTCCTCTCTATCCTCCCCTCCAGAATCTCCTCTCTATCCCCCCCCCACCCCAGGTTCTCCCCTCTCTCTCCCATTACCCCCCAGAGTCTCCTCTCCACCCCCCCCCAGAGTCTCCTCTCTATCCTCCCCCCACAGAGTCTCCTCTCTATCCCTCCCCTCCAGAGTCCCCTCCACCCCCCCCCCCAGAGTCTCCTCTCTATCCCCCCCCTCCAGAGTCTCCTCCCTATCCCTCCCCACAGAGTCTCCTCTCTATCCCTCCCCTCCAGAGTCCCCTCCACCCCCCCCCCCAGAGTCTCCTCTCTATCCCCCCCCCCCTCCAGTCTCCTCTCTATCCCCCCCCTCCAGAGTCTCCTCCCTATCCCTCCCCACAGAGTCTCCTCTCTATCCCTCCCAGGTTCTCCCCTCTCTCTCTCCTCTCCATCCTCCCCCCCCCCCCAGAGTCTCCTCTCCATCCTCCCCCCCCCCGAGTCTCCTCTCCATCCTCCCCCCCCCCCGAGTCTCCTCTCTATCCTTCCCCCCCCCCAGAGTCTCCTCTCCTCTCTCTCACCTCATCTTGAATCTCCCGGTTCGGATCTCCTCTCACATCTCCGGACCAACCACTTCCTGCCCCGCCATCACATGACCTCCGCATCCCCCTAACAACTCATCTCTCCGCCCCCTGACGACCAGAGCTGTCACCAGGGGGCGGGGCTGGGTATCATCCCGAACAGTTGTCTGTCCGGGGACCGCCCCACCCCCCTCAGTACACTCCGCCCCGCCCTCCTCCTTAAACCGCGCCCCGCTCCCTCCGTACACTCCGCCCCTCCGTACTTCCGCCCCGCCCCCTCCGTTCACTCCGCCCCTCCTTCCTCCGTACACCGCGCCCCCTTCGTACACACCCAGCCCCTTCCATACACTCCGCCCCGCCTTCCTCCGTACTCCGCGCCCCCTTCGTACACTCCGCCCCCTCCATACACTCCGCCCCGCCTTCCTCCGTACACCGCGCCCCCTTCGTACACTCCGCCCCCTCCGTACACTCCGCCACACCCTGCTCCATACACTCCGCCCCTTCCATACTCTGTGTGTGTGATACAGCCAGTGTATTGGTTAAAAAAGCACCGCGCAAAAATGGTGTCACCTAAAAATTTGCAATGCTCGCCATTTACTCCCTATGGTGTCTGATAAATGTACAGTGTGTGTATATATATATATACATCATTTTATAGCAAAAGAAATACAGATTTTTATGTGTAAACAAAAAGTGCCAGAAAAGCCAAATCTTTTCACATTGTAACATTTTGGAAATATTGAGGCTGAGAAACCCTTTTATATAGAAGATACTGTATATATCAATGTCAGTCTGGTGCCCCCTGCAGGCCAACAAAAGATCAACAGCTCATCAAAGCTTCACTAAGAATTTCCCCCCCAGATCAGTGAATAACAAATAACCTTCTCCACCTCACTGGGTTACAATTCACTTTACAAAGAAAACTTTTACTTCTTCAGTAAATAAAACTGAACCTGTATATATATATATACTCGTATCATATAAAGCCAACACTCACCACAAGAGGGCCATGTGGTCTCCATAGCAACCATCTGCACTTCATAGTGTCATATATGTCAATTATAGTGTACAATGTATCCATAACATACCCCCAGTATACAGCATGTATTATACATATATATATATATTTTTTTATATTTTTTTTTAATTATAGTATATATCCAAGCTTGGTTCTGAAAACTAACACAGGTCAATATTGTAAAAAAAAAATTTTTATTATGTTTGTCTATAGATTGCAATAAGAAACGATTTAAACATTTTTATCTATAGATTGCATTAAAAAAAACTTTTTTTTATTATTTTTGTCTATAGATTGCATTAAAATATATATATATATTATTTAAAAAAAAAAAAAATTGTATTGTTTTTGTCTATCGATTGCATTAAAAAAAATGTTGCATTATTTTTGTCTATAGATTGCATTAAAAAAAAATGTTCTATTATTTAAAGAAAAAACATGTTGTATTGTTTTTTTGTCTATAGATTGTATTAAAAAAATATATTATTTAAAAAAACATTTTTATTATTTAAAAAAAAACATTTTGTATTGTTTTTGTCTATAGATTGCATTAAAAAAATGTTGCATTATTTTTGTCTATAGATTGCATTTAAAAAAAAGTTTTATTATTTAAAAAAACATGTTGTATTATTTTTTGTCTATAGATTTCATTTAAAAAAATTGTATTATTTAAAAAAAACATTTTGTATTATTTTTGTCTACAAATTGCATTAAAAAAACATTTTGTATTATTTAAAAATATATTTTGTATGATTTTTGTCTATAGATTGCATTAAGAAACTTTATTATTTTTGTCTATAGATTTCATTTAAAAAAATTGTATTATTTAAAA
>CM053036.1:5520955-5578455 GCA_028564925.1 Lithobates sylvaticus
CCAGGCTAAAAGGGGCCTGAAAAGGTCTTCCCTGGGAAAGGAAAGGGGGGGACCCCCCGGTCAAAGGGGGTTTTCCCCCTTCAAGAAGGGGGGAAAGGTTTTGCTTTATACAAGCCCCATAAAAAAGTCCCAACGTTCCCTTTTGGGTTCTTTTTTTTCGGGGATAAACCCCCTGGGGGGGGAAAAAAATTAACCAAAAACCCCCCCAAAGGGAAAATCGTGCCCAATTTTTGGAATTTTATGAAACATTTTAAATTTAACAGTTTCCTTCCCCAAAGGTGGAATGTGGATTTTTTGGTTTCCCCCCTTTTCGGGCCAAATAGGTGGCCACTCCCCATCCCTTTCAGGGTATTTTTAGGGCCCCCCCCATTTGGCAGGAAAGGCCCCCAATAAGTTTATAGCCCCAATTAGGAACCGGGGTTCCAGGGGCCCCACAAGGCCAAGTCCCCATGGGTGTCCCAGGGGGGCCCTTTTTGGGCCAACCAAATCCCCCGGGGTTTTAAAACTGCCCCTAGGGGCCGGGGTCCCCTTTCCCCCCTTCCCCAAAAACCCGGGGGTCATTCCCCATCAATCCTGGGGCAGAAAAAGGGGGCTCCCAAAAAGTCCCTTTCGGCCCCACCAAAAAACAAAAAAAATTGTAAAAAAATGGGGGCCCTTTTCCCACAATTTTCCCCAGCAGGGCCTGATTTCCCATCCAGCTTCTTTTGCATTGAAATTTAATAAGGGGGAAACCCCTCATCGGGGGCCCCCTAAGGGCAACTAAATGGCCCCAGGGGTGCCCCCTTTATATTCCGAACCTGTGTCGGGGGCTGCTTTTAGCCCCCTTTAACCCAGTCCAACCAAAGCCCCTCCAGGGGAAGGGAAAAACAAATTTTTTTAAAAAAAAAGGAAAAACCATTTTTTTTTCCCCAAATTTCCGGGGTTTTTTTCCTTTTTTAAAAAAAAACCCCCCCCCCCCCCAAAGGGGAAAAAAAAGGGAGGGAAAAAAAAAAATGTCCCCTTCTTTTCCCTACCCCCACCCCCGTGAAACAAAAATTTGGCCCTGGGGGGGGGGTGGGGGGTTTAAAAGGGGTTTAAACCAGCCCCCCGGGAATTTATCTTAATGAAAGGGTTATCCAAAACCCCCGCTTCCTTTTATTTTCCTTTTTTCCAATAAACTGCGGGGGGAATAAAGGCCCCAAAAAAGGGGGATCTGTGGATTTGTAAAATTTTAAAAATTAAACTTTTATAATCCAACTTAGGATGGATTTTGTGCCCCTTTTACCTTAATATTTATTATAATTTTTGGTCTTTAGCGGAAAGAAGAAACCCCCCCCTTCCCCAAAATCTTGTTGGGGGGTTTAAAATGGGGCCCCCCAAAAGGGAGGGGTTTTGGGTTTTTCGCGGGGCCGGGTTCCCCTCCCCAAAACCCGGGGAATCTTTTTTGGGGACCTCTTTTCCAAGCGATCATTGACCCCCAATCCAAAAAAGTTGGGGGAAACCTCCCCCCCAAAAACCCATTGGCCCCACCCAAAAAAAAAAAAAAAAAAAAAGGGGTTGACTCCACTCCACACAGGGATTTTTGGACCTACCCTCACACCGGTTTCATGGGGAACCTTTCCACCCCCAAACCAACCCAAGGGTACCCCCCTTTTCCACACAGGACCTGGGGGCCTTTTTCCCCCTACACACAAAAGAAATCTGGACCCCCTCCAACTGAGACCCTTTTAAAAACCTCCCTTCCACCCGAAAATTTGACCCGGGGTTTGCCCTTTTCCCTCCACACCAACCAGACGGGGCCCCCCCCCCCCCAAACGGGAAAAGGGGGGAAAAACCCATCTCCCCCTTTCTTGTGCCCCCACCCCCGGACAAAAATCTTTGGGGGGGGGAGGAATCACCCTTACACAAGAAAAAAGGGGGACCTACTCCCCTTTGGGGGGAGTACCCCCCTTTCCAACCAGTTTAATTGGGGACCCCCAAACAAGGAATTATGCCCTTAAACCCCACAAAAGGGATATTGTGTTTTTACTTAAAAAAAGTTTTAAAAAGGTAAAAACCTCCCCTCCCCCCCCCGGAAAACCCTTTTTTGGTTTTCCCCCAACCGGGAATTTTGGATTTTTCCCCCTCCAGTCATTGACCCCCACTCCACACACAAAAATCATGTAAACCCCACCCCACACACAGATCATGTGACCCCACCCCACACAAGATCAGGGGACCTCCACTCCAAACACAATCATGTGACCTCCACTCCCCACACAGATCATGGACCCCCACCCCCACACAATCATTTGCCCTCCATTTCCCCACAAAAGATCATGTGACCTCCCTCCCCCACAAAATAAATTTTGACCCCCACTCCACAAAGATCATTGACCTCCACCCCACAAAACAATAGTGACCTCCACCCCACCAAGATCATGTACTCCCCCCCACACACAACCCTGGACCCCACCCCACACAAATTCATGTCCCCTCCACCCCCAACAGAGCATGTGACCTCCACTCCACAAAAGATCATTTGACCCCACTCCACCCCAAGAAAAATGTGACCCCCCCCAAAACACAGATCTTTGTGACCTCCACTCCACACACAGATCATGTACCTCCACCCCCAAACACAAAATCATGGCCCTCCACCCCAAAACAAGATCATTTGACCCCCCACCCCACCCCAAGATCATTTTCCTCCACTCCACCCCAAGACATGTGATTTAAACTCCACACACAGATAATGTGACCTCCACCCCACACACAGATATGTGACCCCCCATCCAAAACCAGATCGTGCCTCCACCCCCACACACAATTTTTTGCCCCTCCACTCCACCCCAAGATCAGTGACCTCCACTCCACACCGTTTGAAATAACCCGCTAAAGTAAACGGTTATTTTAAAGGGGGTAAGGGTTAACCCAACTAAATTCCCCGGCCCCTCGCGGAAAAACCCCGGGGGTTCCCCATTACGGGGGCGGCTTACCCAAATTTTACCCGCCGCGACTGGGGACCCGTACCCGGGCCTTAAAAGGCCCGGGGCTTTCGGCCTAGCTCCGGAGCGGGGCCTTCTTGGGGGCACCCGTCGGCCGTTTACAATGTGATTGTTTCCGTAAAATGACGGAGGATACTTGTAAAAAAACCGGGCGTCAAGTTTACGCGGGCCCCCCTTTTTGACAGATTTGTACAGTGGGGGGGGAGAGATGGGGATGGCAGCACCCCTCCCCCCCCTACCCCTGAAATTCCCCGACAATACCGGGGCCAACCCCCCCCCGGGCAATACTCTGCAAACCCCCTGCCCAATACTCTCCCAAAAATAATCCTCCCAAATTACCCGGGTTTGATACCCTGCCCCCCATGCTCAGCCCGTACCCAGCATACTCAGCCAATATTACAGTGGGGGGTTTTTGGGGAATATTACAGTGGGGACTATAGGGTTTGGGGGGAATTTTAAAATTTTTTTGGGCAAATTCAATTATTTGCTGATCCGAAAAATGAACCGATCCTTTGATCTGTCCGGGGGAAGACCCGCCCCTGATTTTGGGGGGGGACAGATGTAAAGGGGGGGAAAACAGATAAAAGGTTTTTGGGGGGGAACAGGGGGGAAAATAGACGTGCGGGGGGAACCCCCCCTTCCCTTGCAGTAATACAAAGCCCCGCCCCTTTGAATTTTAAAAAAAAAAAGTTAGTTATTTTGGGCTGGAAAACTAATTATTTTTTAAAATGTATTAACTGATTTTTTCTAACGCAAATTATTTTTTTGGGGAGAAAGTAATTTGTAACTTTAACCCCCCTTTAAATTTACATTTTTTTAAAAATTTTTTTTTAAAAAATGAACAAAAATTTCCTCCCCCCCAGATCCATTTTTTTGAACCCTCCAACCCTTCCCCAAAAAGGGATTCCGGGTGACCTCCATTCCCAACCACACAGATAAATTGGGCCTCCATTCCCACAAAGTTTCCATGTGACCCTCCAAAAATTTCCCAAAAACAACCACAAAATCATTAACCTTTTTTTTTTTTTCCACCCCCAAAAAACAAAAAACCACTGCCCCCAAATTGTGACCTCCACTCCCCAAAAACCCCCCAACAAAAAGATCATGTGCCCTCCACTCCACAACAACAGATAATGTGACCTCCACTCCAAAAGTCATGTGACCTCCACTCCACAAAAGACATGTGACCTCCCCCCAAACACACGATCTTTGTGACCTCCACTCCCCCTAATTTTTTAGAAAGATTCATGTGCCCCCTTTCCAAAAACCTCCCACATAGGGGATCATGTGACCCCCCCCAAAAACCCACCCACCCGCCTTTTTGGGGGTTTTGGCCTCCCCCCGGGTCTTACCCCACCCCCCCTCCACTCCCCCCAAGGGGTCATGTGACCTCCACTCCACACCAATCATGTGACCTCCACTCAAACACCATTTTCCCCATTTTGGCCCCCACTCCAAAACCAATCAGGGTGACCTCCACTCCACATAGAATCATGTGACCTAAAATTGGGTTGCCACCTTTTCTCAACCCCAAACCCGAACTTTTTCACGGCGCCCCGCAATTTTTTTTTTTTAGTACACCTTGGGAAATTGTAAAATCCCTTTTGGGTACCCAAAATGGGGTAGAAAGGGGGGAGGTTCCAAGAGGCATGGACGTGTCAGTAGACGTGGACGGTGCCCATGGAAAAACCGGTGTCAGGGCAAGGGAGGTGTCAGAAAGGGAAATGGGGGGTAAAGTAGGGAAGGGGCGGTTTTCTTATGGCAGGGGAAATGTGTCAGTAAGAGACGGTGTCATTTTAGAGCAGGGGACGGTTTTCAGTAGGGGGCAGGGAAAGGGGTTTCCCTAAGTTTTTTAGGCAGTGGAGGTGTCAGTGGGCAATTGGATGGTGTCATTTAGGGGAAGGGGGAAGGGTCGGGTAGGGCAGTGGAGTGCCCAGTAAGCAGGGGCCCGTGTCAGTAGGGGGGCCATTTGGGAACGGTGTCGTAGGGCAGGGGAAAGGTGTCCGTAGGCAGGGCCTGTAGTGGGGAAGGGGACGGTTTTCAGTAGGGCTTTGGGGGGTTTTTCATAGGGAGTGGAGGGTTTGTCGGGTGGGGGGCAGGGGGTGGATGTGTCAGTGGGAAAGGGGAAAGGTGTCAGTAGGGCAGGGGGGTTTGTCAGTGGAGAAAGTGGAGGGTTTGTCAGTAGGGAAGTGGACGGGGTCAGTCGGGCAGGGAGGTGTCAGGGGAGAATATGTCAGTGGGGCAGTGGAGGGTGCCCTGGGGCAGGGTCGGTGTCAGTAGGGCAGGGACGGTTCATAGGGGGAGACAGGGTCAAAGGGCGGGGAAAAGGTGTCGTAGGGCAGGGTGGTGCCCATAGGGCATGGAGGTGTCATTAGGGCAGGGGTCGGTGTCGAAAGGGAAGTGGAGGTGTCAGTGGGGCAGGGGAAAGGGGGTCATTTAGGGAAAAGGGCGGTGTCAGTGGGGCAGGGACGGTGTCAGTAGGGCAGTGGATGGTGTCAGTAGGGAAAGGAGGGTGTCTTTTAAGGCGTGGAGTGTCAGTGGGCTGGACGGGGGTCAGTAGGGAAAGGGCGGTGTACCCTGGGAAAAATGTCACCCTTGGGCCCCACCCTTCTAATAAATTTCCCAGTACCTCTGTTTTTACGTGGATTTCTGGGTCCTTCCATACCTACCTAATCTTTCCCAGGGGGATTCCTTCTGTTACCCTTGGCGGGGGTTCTGGGCCTATTTCTAATCTTTCCCATGACCTTTGGGGGTTTTCTTGGGGAATACGGTTCAGGACGGTGGATGTGTCGTAGGCAGGGAGGGGTGTCAGGGGCGGGGAAAAGTGCAGTAGGGCAGGAGGGTGTTCAGTGGGGCAGGGCGGTTTCAGTAGGGCAGGGACGGGGGTCATAGGAAAGGGGGAGGGGTGTCATAGGGCAGGGAGGGTTGTCAGAAGGGCAGGGCGGTCAGTAGGGAAAGTGGAGGTGTCATTTAGGGCAGTGGGGGTTTTGTCAGTGGGGCCCGGGGGGCCAGGGGGTTCGGTGTCATAGGGAAGTGGACGGTGCCCAGTAGGGCAGTGGAGTGCCCAGTAGGAAAAGGGACGGTGTCAGTGGGGGCAGGGGAAAAACTGTAGTAGGGAAATGGATGGTCAGTAGGGCAAGGAGGTGTAGTAGAGCAGGGAGGGTGTCAGGGGGAACAGGGGAACGGGGGGGTTCATGGGGGCCCGTGGCGGTGCCCCGGGGGCAGGGGTCTTCTACTTGGGGTTCCCAATCCCCAAATTATCCCGGGGGGTTTTCTGTGTACCCCGGGACATTTCTTGGGCCCTATTTCAAAACAATTCCCTTTTTCCTCAGGGGCCCCTGCAGGGGGCTTGGGGGGCCCTAAAAGGGGGGTTTTCTACCAGAAGGGGGTCCCTGGACAGGGGGTTCGGGGGCCCTATTCAATTACCCATTTTCCCCGTGTACCCGGGACATTTTCCGGGGCCTCCCCCCTTTTAAAACCCTACCCCCATGTATCCTCTGTGTTCCCCTGGACTTTCTCAGGGATGAATTGTTTAAAACCTTTAAGGGGGAGCCCTGAGGGGACTTTGGGGGGGTTTTTTAGCCCCCGGGGGGGAAATTCTCTTTTAAAAGAGAACCTGTCACCTAAAAATCATCCCCGGGGGGATTTTTTTGGCCCTTATGTGTTGGAAAAAAAAAACCTAAGCACCCCCCCAAAAAAAAAACATTTGGGGCCCCCCCCCCACCACCAAAAATTTTTTCAAAAAAGGGGGGGGGGTTTGGGGGACTTTGAATAGACCAAAGTCTCCATTTTTTGCATGCAAAAAAAGGGGGGGGTTTTGGGATTTTAAATTTAGGTGAGCAAATGAGACCAGAGGATCAAAAAACCATTCTATAAAACCTTTATTATTTAAAAACAGTGGCAAAGTAACATAGTGTGATCCAAGTAGTTGGGTTTTATAAATATAATCTTTTTGGGTTTTTATTACACATAGAAACCCCCGCCCCCAAATGGTGAAAGGAAACCAATCCAGGAGGGTGAATCACCCAAATTTTAATTGCACAGACACACAAAAAGAAAATTAAAAGTTTTTTGGGTATTACCCCCTAATAAATAGATCCAGAAAAGGGCATTGCATAAGCCCGACGCGTTTGTGTTTTAAAAACACTTTTCCCAAGGGGAAATTTTTGCACCAACATCTAAAAAAAAAAAAAAAAAAGGAAAAATTAAAAGGGGTAAAAATAAAGAAAAAAATAAAAAAATTCCATTTTGGGAAAAGGGTATGCATTTGGGGGAGGGTGGGGGCCAAGGGCCCCCAAATAAAAAACCACATGCCGGGGAAAGGGGAAAACTGTTTGTTTTTCCGCTTTAAGCCGACAAAGGAGTCTAGCCCGGGAGCTGAGGGGGGGAGCCCAAAAGGAAATGAGGAGGGGGCCAATAAAAACAAAAGGGGTCCCCATTTAAAACCCGATTTTTTTTGTCAAAATTTCCCCGGGTCTGGGGCTTTGGGAACCCCCTCCCCTTCTCCCCCCCTCCACCTGTTTGGTGGCGGGGGGGGGGATGGGGTTGTTTTTTTTGAGGCTCATTTCTCCCCTCATTCAGAGCCCCAAACCCCCTTTTTATCCCCCACCAAATATATGCCCATGAGAACTAAACGCTTGCGTGGGGGGGCACCTACATGTAAAAACGTTGGTAAATCACATTAAAACGCCGCTTTATCCCGGGAAGTGAGAGCGAAAATTCATCCCCAAGCCCTCCCCGAAACACAAAAATTGATGGCCATAGGGGGTTTTTTCAATCGTCCCTATAAAAAATTTACAGGTGTAAAGGGTTTGTCCCCTTTTCCCGGGGCGCAAAAAATTTTAAGGTTTGGCAGGTCGGTATCTTTTATTCGGTTCAACCTCCTCTTTTATATTTTCCCCAAAGTTTTAAGTGGGTTGGGTTGCTTTTGTTTGCCCTGAGTTTCACTTTATTAAAATTTTAAAGGTTTCCTAGACCATGCGGTAATATTGTAAACCTAAAAAATTTGGAAACAACCATTTTTTTTTTTTTTTTTTCTTTTTTTGGGGTTTGTCTGCTTTTAGGCTTTCTTTGGGGGTTTTTGGTTTTTTTGTATTTAATCACCAGGGGTTTTTTTTTGTTTTTGCTAAATAAAAAAATAAAAAAAAAAAAAAAAAAAAACAAAAAAAAAAAATTTTTTTTTTTTTAAAAAAAAAAAAAATTTTTTTTTTTTTTCTGATGTTTGCGATTGGGGGGAAATTGGGGCCCGGGGGGGCCCAAAAAAAGGGGGGGGCCCGGGGGGAAAGGGGCCCAAAAAATTTAAAACCCAAAATTTAAGGGGGGTTTTGGGGGAAAACCCCCCCGGGGGGGAAATGATGGGCCCCCCGGGGGGGGCCGGGGGGGGGGAAAAAGGGGGGGGTTAAAAGGGCCCCCCAAAAATTTGGGGGGGTTGGGTTTTCCGGGGGGAAAACCCCCCCCCCCCAAAAAAGGGCCCTGGGGAAAAAGGGGGGGCCCCCCGGGCCCCCCAAATTTTGGGGGGGAAAAAAGGGGGGGGGGTGGGTTTTAAATTTTTTTGTCCCCGGGGGGGGGCCAAGGGGAAAAAAAAAGGGGGGGGGGCCCAAAAAAAAGGGGGGGGGCCCCCGGGGGGGGCCCCCCCCCCCCAAAGGGGGAAAGGGGGGGGGCCCCCCCCAAAAAAAAATTTTTAAAACCCCCCCCCAAAAGGGGGGGGGGCCCCCCCGCGGGGGGGAAAAGGGGGAAAACCCGGGGGAAATTTTTTTTTGGGGGGTAAAAAGGGGGAAAAGGGGGAAAAAAAGGGGGGGGGGCCCCCAAAAAAAACCCCCCCCCCCCCGGGGGAAAAGGGTTTCCCATTGAAATTTTGGGGGGGGGGGGTGAAAACCCCCCAAAAAAGGGGGGAAAAAAACCCCCAAAAAGGGGGCCCCTGGGGGAAAGGGGGGGAAACCCCTGCAAACCCGGGGGGCCCCCCCAAAGGGGGGGACCCTTTTAAAGGGGGGCCCCCCCCCCCTTTAAAAACCCCCAAAAAAAATCCCAAAAAAAATTTAAATTTAAAACCCCGGGGGGGGTTTCCCCCTTTTCCCCCCCCCCCCTTTTTTTTTTTTAACCCCCCGGTTTCCCGGGGGGGGGTTTTTTGGGGGGGGGGGGGGGGGGAAAAGGGGGGGGAAGGGGGGGGTCCAAGGAACCCAAAGGGGGGGGGAAAATCAAAAAAAAGGGGGGGGAAATAAAAAAAAAAAAGGGGGGGGGCCCCCCCCCCGGGGGGGTTTAGGGGAAAGGGGGGGGGGGGGAAAGGGGGGCCCCAAAAAAAAATTTTTAAACCCAAAGGGGGGGGGGGTTTTTTTTGCAGGCCCAAACCCCCCCCAAAAACCCCCCCACCCCCCCCCCACCCCCCCCCCCCCCCCCCCAAAAGGGGAAAACAAACCCCCCCCCCCAAAAAAACCCCCCAAAAGGGGGACCCAAAAAAAACCCCCCCCGGGGGGGGGTTAAAAAAAACCCCCCCCCCAAAAAAAGGGGGGGGGGGCCCCCAAAAAAAACCCTTTCCCTTAAACCCCCCCCCCCGGGGGGCCCCCAAAAAAACCCCCCTTTTAAAAAAAACCCCCGGGGGGGCCCCCCCAAAAAAAAAATTTCCCCCGGAAAACCCCCCCCCTTCCTCCCCAAAACCAAGGGGGCCCCCCCCCCCCGGGGGAAAACCCCCCCCCAAAACCAGGGGGGAAAAAACCCCGGGCCCCCCCAAAAAAAACCCCCCCCGGGGAAAAAACCCCGGAAAACCCCAAAAAAAACCCCCCCCCCCCAAAAACCCCCTTTTTTCCCCCCAAAAAAACCCCCCCCGGGAAAAAAAACCCCCCCATAAAAGGGGAAAAAAAACCCCCAAAAAAAAATCCCCCAAAAATTGGGGGTAAAACCCCCCATAAAAGGGGTTTAAAAAAAAAACCCCCCGGGGGGGGAAAAAACCCCCCCCCCAAATACCCCCCCCCCCAAAAACCAAACCCCCCCGGGGGAAAAACCCCGGGGGTTTTTTTCCCCCCCCCCCCCCAAAGGGGGGGGCCCCCAAAAACCCGGGGGGGGGGGGCTCCCCAAAAAAAAAGGGGGGTGGGTTTCCCTTTAAAAAAAAAAGGGGGGGGGGGCCCCCCAAAAAAAAAAACCCGGGGGTTTTTGGGGAAAGGGGCCCCCGGGGGGTTTAAAAAAAAGGGGGGGGGAAAAAGGGGGGGGGGAAAAAAAAAAAAGGGGGGGGCCGCCGGGGGGGGGGCCCCGGGGAAAAAAGGGGGGGAATTTTAAAAAAAAACCGGGGGGGGGAAAAAAAAATTTTTGGGGGGGGGAATTTTTTGGGGGGGGATTGGGAAAACCCCCGGGGGCCCCGGGGGGGGAAAGGGGGCCCCGGGGGGGGGCCCCGGGGGGCCAAGGGGGGGGGCCCGGGGGGGGGCCCCAAAAAGGGGGGGGGGAAAAAAAAAAAGGGGGGAAACCCCCCTTTTTTTGGGGGGGGGGGGCCCCAAAAACCAAAAGGGGGGGGAATTTTTAAAAAAAAAAGGGGGGCCCCAAAAAAAGGGGGGGGGGGTTCCCCCCCAAAAGGGGGGGAAATTTTTCAAAAAAGGGAAGGGGGGGCCCCCCCCAAAAGGGGGGGGGGGGGAAAAAAAACCGGGGGGGGGGCCCCCCCAAAACCGGGGGGGGGGAAAAAAAAAAGCAAAAGGGGGGGAAAAAAAACCCAAGCCAAGGGGCCGGGGGGGAAAAAAAAGGGGGGGGGAAAGGGGGGGGGGGGGGGGGGTTCCTTAAAAAACCCAAGGGGGGGGGCCCCCAAAAAAAAGGGGGGGGTGGGGGAAAAAAAAAGGGGGGGGGTTTCCCAAAAAAGGGGGGGGGGGGTTTGGGGGGTTTTTAAAAAAGGGGGGGGGAAATTTTTTTGGGGGGGGTTTCCCAAAAAAAAGGGGGGGGGAACCCCCCCGGAAAAAAAGGGGGGTTTTGGGGGGGAAAAAAGGGGGGGGGATAACCCCAAAATTTTTTGGGGGAACCCCGGAAAAGGGGGGGGGGAATCCGGGGAAAAAGGGGGGGGAAAAAAAAAAGGGGGGGGGGAAAGCAAAAAGGGGGAAAGGGGGGGGGGAAAGGGGCCCCCCCCAAAGGGAAATTGGGGGTTTTAAAAAAAAACCCGGGGGGGGAAACCCCCCGGGTTCCCAAAAAGGGGGGGCCCCAAAAAAAAAAGGGGGGGGGGAAAAAAAAACCCAAACGGGGGGGGTTTTGGGGTTCCCGGGGGGGGGGCCCCCGGGGGGGGGGTTTTGGGGGCCCCCCCCCCGGGGGGGGAAAAAGCGGGGGGGGGTTTTTTTTTTCCGGGGGGGGGGTTTAAATTTTGGGGGGGGTTTTTTAAAAAAAGGGGGGGGGAAAGGGGGGGGGGGGGGAAGGGGGGTTTTTTTCCCGGGGAGGGTTTTTGGGCCCCTTTTTTTTAAAAGGGCCCTTTTTGGGGGGGGGGGTTTTTGGGGGGGGGGCCTTTTTGGGGGACGGGGGTTTCCCGGGCCCCTTAAAAGGGGGGAAAAAGGGGGAAAAAAGGGTTTTTTTGAAGGGGAAAGGGGGGGATTGGGAAAGGGGGCCCCCGGGGGGAAAGGGGGGGGCCCTGGTTTTTTTTGGGGAAAAAAGGGGTGGTTTTTGGTTCCCCCCCCCAAAAAGGGGGGGAAAAACCCCTTTTTTCCCTTTGGGGGGGGGGGGGGGGGTTTGGGGTTTTTTTTTGGGGGGGGGGGGGTTTTAAAAGGCCTTTGGGGTTTCCCGGGGAAGGGGGTTTTTTTTAAAAAAAGGGGGCCCCCCAATTTTTCCCCCTTTTTTGGGGGGAAAAGGGGCCGGGGAAAAGGGGGGGCCTTTTGGGGGAAGGGCCGGGGTTTTGGGGAAAAAATTTTTTGGGGGGAAATTTTTTTTAAAAATTTTTCCTTTAAAACCCCCCCCAAAACCCCCCTAAATTTCCCAACCCCCGGGGGGCCCCCAAAAACCCCCCCCTTTTTTTTTGGGGCCCCCCCCCCCCCTTTTTTTTCCCCCCCCCCCCCCCCCCCCCCCCCCCCCAAAAAAAAAAAAACCCCCCCCTTTTAAAGGGGGGGGGTTCCCGGTTTTTGGGCCCCCAAAGGGCCCCCCCACCAAAAAAACCCAAAAAAAAAATCCCAAAATTAAATTTTTGGGGGGGGGGGGCCGCTTTTTTTGGGGGGGGGGGGGGGGAAAAAACCCCCCGGGGGGGTGGGCCCCCCCCTGGCCTTTTGCCCCGGCCCCCTTTTTAAACCCCTTTTCCCCCGGCCCCCCCCCCCCCCTTAAAAAAAACCCCCCCCCCCCCAAAAAACCCCCCCCCCCCCCCCAGGGGGCCCCAAAAGGGGGCCCCCCCCTTTTTGGGGAAAATTTGGCCCCCAAAGGGGGGCCCCCCCCCCCCTAAACAAGGGGAAAAAAATTTTTTCCCCCCTTTTTTTTTTAAAAAAAAAAATTTTAAAAAAAAATTTTTTAAAAAACCCCCAAAAAAAAAATTAAAAAACAAAATTTTTAAAAAAACCCCCCCCAAAAAAAAAAAAAAAAATTTTAAAAAAAAAAAACCCCCCCAAAAAAAAAAAAAAAAAAAAAAAATTTTTTAAAAAAGCAAAAATTAAAATTTTAAAAAAAAAAAAAATTTTTTAATTCCCCCCAAAAAAAATTTTTTTTAAAAACCCCCCCCCAAAAAACCCCCCCAAAAAAAAATTTTTTTTTTCCCCCCAAAAAACCCCCCCCCCCCCGGGAAAAAAAACCCCCAAAAAACCCCCCCGGCCCCAAAAAAAAACCCCCCCCCCAAACCCCCCCCTTTTTTGGAAAACCCGGGGGGTGGCCCCCAAAGGAAAGGGGGGAAATTTCCCTTTTCCAAAAAGGGGGGGTTTAAACCCAAAAAATTTTTTTTTTTTTTTGGAAAAGGGGGGTTTTTTTAAAAAAAAAATTTTTTCCCCCCAAAAAAAAATTTCCCCCAAAAAAAAAAAAAGGGGGGGGGGTTTTCCAAAGGGGGGGTTTTTTCCCCCCAAAAACCGGGAAAGCCCCCCAAAAACGGGGGGGGAAAGAAGGGAAAAAGGGGGGGGGGGCCCCCCCCCCTTTTTCCCTTTAAAAAAGGGGGGGGAACCCCGGGATCCCCCGGGGGGAAAAAAAAAAAGGGGGGGGGGGGGCCCCTTTTAAAAAAACCCCGGGAAAAACCCAAAAAAAGGGGGGCCCCCCCGGGGTTTTTAAAACCCCCCGGGTTTTTAAAAAAACCCCCGCGCCCCAAAAAGGGGGTTTTGGGAAAAAAGGGGGGCCGGGGGTTTTTTGGGGGAAAGAAAAAAGGGGGGGGGGGAAAAAAAAAATTTTCCCCTTTTTGGGGGGGGGAAGGGGCCCCTGGGGGGAAAAAAGGGGGGGGTTTTTTAAAAAAGGGGGAAAAAATTTTGGGGGGGGGGGAAAATGGGGGCCGGGGAGGGTTTCCCCCGGGGGTTTTTTTTTAAAAGGGGGAAATTTTTAAAAAAAAAAGGGGGGGGGACCCAAAGGGGCCCCGGGGGGGGGAATCCAAAAAGGGGGGGGGGAAACCCCGGCCCCCCCCCAAAACTTTTGGGGGGCCGGGGGGGGCTCCCGGGAAAAGGGGGGGGCCCCCGGGCCCCCCCCCCCCAATTTTTTTTTTAAAAAACCCCCGGGGGGGTTTTTTAAAAGGGGGGGGGTTAAAATTTTTTAAAACCCGGGGGGGGAAAAAAAAATTGAAACCCAAAAAAAAACCCCCCCCCCCCCAAAAAAAGGGGGGGTTTAAAAAGGAACCCCCCCCCAAAAAAAGGGGGAAAAAGGGGAAAACCCTTTTAAAAGGGGGGCCCCCCTTTTTTCCCCGGGGAAAAAAGGGGGGAAAAACCCCCCTTTTCCCCCCAAAAAAAGGAAAAGGGGAAAAAAAAAGGGGAAAAAAAATTTTTAAAAATCCCCCAAAAAAAACCCGGGAAAAAGGGGGGGGGGCCCCCAGTGGCGTCATTTCACCAACAAGTGACGTCATTCTAGCAGAAAGGGAGGACCCCCTCCCACCAAGTGAAAATGTGGAGAGCACCATGGAGGAGACTGACTTTCCTATTCCCAGAGTCGCACCTCCTCCGGATTACGTACGTCCCTGTCTGCGCAAGCGAATGAAGAGACGTGCACCACGAATGGTGGTCAGCCACAAACAGATGAAGCACTGCCCAACCAAACTGATCAAAGAGGACAACATAATCCCAACGAGTGATTATATCCTTCCAACAAGAAAAAATGCAGAGAGCACCATGGAGGAGACTGACTTTGCCATTCACATAGTCGCACCTCCTAGGGATCACATCTGGGCTCACATACGGCGGGAGTCATGCCAGCCAGTGAACGAATTCAGGCCAACCAAAGTGTTTGAGGATAGCAACATTCTCCCAACGAGCGATGACATCCTTCCACCAAGAGAACATGTGGACTGCACTATGGAAGAGACCAACGTTCCCGTTTCCAGAGTCAAACCTCCTCGAGCTTCCCTTCGTGCTCGGCTAAGCCGGAGTATAAAGAAGCTCAAATCAAAAATGGTGGCTGGACACAGGAATATCTTCCAAGGAAAGAGTGACATCCTCCCACCGAGTGATGTCATCATCCCACCGAGTGATGTCATCATTCCACCGAGTGATGTCATCATCCCACCGAGTGATGTCATCATTCCACCGAGTGATGTCATCATTCCACTGAGTAATGTCATCATTCCACCAACAACCAAAAATGCAGCGGGCGCTACGGAGACTGCCTTTCCCGTTCCCAGCGTCGCACCTACCAGGAATAACGCTAGGCCATGGAGTGATGAGATCTTTCCAACCAAATACATGACCCCAGCAACGGAATCCGGCCTCAGGCCACGGAGGTGTACATTTACTGTCCATCCCAGCGTCAGACGTCGTAGGAAAAATGCGAAAAGGGCTTTGGACAAGACTGACGTTCCCATTCCCAGCGCCACGCCTCCTAGGGATCACAGCAACATCATCCCACAGAAAGGTGGTATCCTCTCATTACCGAGTTTCCTTATGTCACCAGTGACTGATGAGATCGATATGCTATTGGATTCCTGCATCGGTCAACAAAGGGCAACACCGGCTGTTGATCCCGATGTCGAAACTCGTAATAATCAGACCCGTCTTCACCTACGGGAATTATTCCAGCTAGTGAAGAAGCGCAGGGCAACCAAGGAGGACCGCCAGGAGTCTTAAACTGGATCTATACTTTTCATAGCGCTCCAGCGCTATGGTGTCCCGGAGCCACTGCCAGCTTTGGCCAGGAGGCTTCCAGGTACCAATCTCCGGACAATTTAATTGGCCGGGCCAACATGACGTCACTCCCGCGCAGGCGTGGGAGTTCAGGCGTCTCGGCATTGCCGGAGTTGTGTGTTAAGCTGCGCGGGCGCAGTTATTTCGTTATTATATTATAAATACTGCAGTGTCAGTATAGTGTGTTATTGTAGTGCAGTGTTATTATAGTGTGTTATTGTAGTGCAGTGTTATTATAGTGTGTTATTGTAGTGCAGTGTTATTATAGTGTGTTATTGTAGTGCAGTGTCTCTTTCTTTCTTTTTTCTTTCTCTTCCCTTCTCTCTCCCTCCATCCATCTTTTTCTATTTCTTTCTCTCTCCCTCCACTCAATCTTTCTTTCTTTCTTTCTCCCTCCATCTCTTTTTCTTTCTTTCTTCCTCCATCTTTCTTTCTAGGAAGGAAGCTGGCAGAGGGGCACAGGGGGGTGAAGATGACAGGGGTGGGTGGTAGGAAGCTGGCAGAGGGGTACAGGGGGATGAAAAAGACAGGGGTGGGGTGGTAGGAAGCTGGCAAAGGGGTACAGGGGGGAGGAAGATGACAGGGGTGGGGTGGTAGTAAGCTGGCAAAGGGGATGATGATGACAGGGTGGGTGGTAGAAAGCTGGCAGAGGGGTACAGGGGGGGTGAAGAAGACAGGGGTGGGGTGGTAGGAAGCTGGCAGAGGGGATGAAGATGACAGGGGTGGTATGTTGGTGGGATGCCAGGCACAGGGAGATGATTAGGATAATAATGACAGGGGGTCAGTAGGTGGCCTCATATGCCGGATGACATACATATCATCAGGGCTGTGTGTGTCTTTTTCTTTCTTTATTTCCCTCCCTCCATCTCTTTCTTTATGCCTTTCTTTTTTCCCCTCCATCCTTTCTTTCTCTTTTTTTTCTCTTTCCTTCTCTCTCCCTACATCTCTCTTTTTTTTCCTTTATTGGCATCATCTCTGATCTCTATTGGACATCACTGACTTACCCCGCTCAGCGGGGACGGGCCTTATAGAACAGAGGTCACATATGGGCAGCACAGAGGCTTAGTGGTGAGCCTTGCAGCACTGGGGTCCTTGGTTCAAATCCTGACCAGGACACTATCTGCATGGAGTTTGCATGTTCTCCTTGTGCTTGCGTCAGTTTCCTCTGCGTTCTCCGGTTTCCTCCCACCCTATAAAAGACATGCTACTTTGCGTTGGTGGTGCAGTGGTGAGCATAGCTGCTTTCTAAGCAGATGACTCGGGTTCGATTCCCGGCCAACGCCGTCTCCAAGATATCAGCCTCACCTTCTAAATTAAAATTAAAATGACTAAATTAAGTGTTGAGTATATATGAATGGTGGAATAAAATTTTAACCAAAACGAATGAAAGTGAATGTGTTGTATGTTTGTAGAAATGTTATTAAATATTTTTGAATAACAGATTTCTTGCAGGTGGATGTGATTGTTTTGTGTTCCCCTTTTCAGCCAGTAGGTGGAGAAAAAAGCTGCTAGCACAACAATTAGACATAAATTGTAAAGAACACGGTGTACAAAAGTGCAGCGCTGTGGTAGGTAATCAAGTGTCCCTGATTTTCACATGAGGTCCCACTGGAGTAAGACAGCCTGTGGGAACTGTTGTGAGCAAGGAGTATAATAGTTAACCTTACAGGTGAATGGTGTCAGCTGGATTACTCCGCTGGTATATACAAAAATTCAAGTGATTGAAAATTCCATTAGATAGTAGAAGTGTAAATAAAACCACAATAATAAAGGTGAAAAGGATGTTAAAATCCCAATCTAGTATGAACAAGGTGCAAATCACCCCCAGGTCAGGGGAGGGACCCCTATTCGGTCTCCGTCAGGGGTCACGGTCTTGTGTCACACCAACTAGTGGTGTGTAGACAACAGGATTTTTCTGGGGGATGCGATAGAGTTGTAACAGGTAGGACGTTGTGTAGTGCTGACACTTTAGGAGAACATCACATGTACTTCCATATTTAAGGGCGTATACTGCTAATCTATACCCAGCTTGGTTGAACCAAATGTGTGATATGTATCTGGTCTGACCATACATCCAAATAAAACAGAAGAAGCAAGAACACAAAAACATGGGGGGTAGCCCCTTAAGCTGACATGGGTAGTGACCCCCTTCAGTACAGGCCTACATCAGCCATCTATACAATCAAAAGGCAATATGCAAGAAGTCCTGATTGGTGGGGGCACAATAACGCAAAAGTTCAGTCTGCAGTGTCTTCGCTAGATATGGTATATCACTGGAGATATTCAGGGTGTGCAGTTGGTTTGGCAAGCTCTAAATACAAACGGTAAACGATAAAGATGGGTACTCTTACCAGAGTTGATGTACTCAAACCTCTCGGAGTGAGTCAGCAGAGCTTGTATCGGGTGAGCCGGACAGATAACGGATATGTTGCGGTATACTGTGTCCCACTGGGCCGTTCCTCCAGGTATCAATGCAGTCGCTTACCTGCGATTTGATGGAAGTGCCCGATTTACATGGTAGGCAGTGGTAAAATTTACAAGGGGGATCCTTATCCACAGCAACTCAGATAGAGAGAAAAGCAGAGAGACAGAGGCAACTCCTCATAGTGTGAAACCACTTTCCCAATTGGCATTTATTGGATAAAAAGTTTTAAAAAACATTTGCGCAAAAAGATTAAAAAGTGGCTTCGGTAGACATCAAACCCTACATGTTTCGCCTGCTGAAGGCTTCAACTGGGGTATATGTCGACATATACCCCAGTTGAAGCCTTCAGCAGGCAAAACATGTAGGGTTTGATGTCTACCGAAGCCACTTTTTAATCTTTTTGCGCAAATGTTTTTTAAAACTTTTTATCCAATAAATGCCAATTGGGAAATTGGTTTCACACTATGAGGAGTTGCCTCTGTCTCTCTGCTTTTCTCTCTATCCGAGTTGCTGTGGATAAGGATCCCCCTTGGAAATTTTACCACTGCCTACCCTGTAAATCGGGCACTTCCATCAAATCGCAGGTAAGCGACTGCATTGATACCTGGAGGAACGGCCCAGTGGGACACAGTATACCGCAACATATCCGTTATCTGTCCGGCTCACCCGATACAAGCTCTGCTGACTCACTCCGAGAGGTTTGAGTCCATCAACTCTGGTAAGAGTACCCATCTTTATCGTTTACCGTTTGTATTTAGAGCTTGCCAAACCAACTGCACACCCTGAATATCTCCAGTGATATACCATATCTAGCGAAGACACTGCAGACTGAACTTTTGCGTTATTGTGCCCCCACCAATCAGGACTTCTTGCATATTGCCTTTTGCTTGTATAGATGGCTGATGTAGGCATGTACTGAAGGGGGTCACTACCCATGTCAGTTTAAGGGGCTACCCCCCATGTTTTTGTGTTCTTGCTTCTTTTGTTTTATTTGGATGTATGGTCAGACCAGATACATATCACACATTTGGTTCAACCAAGCTGGGTATAGATTAGCAGTATACGCCCTTAAATATGGAAGTACATGTGATGTTCTCCTAAAGTGTCAGCACTACACAACTTCCTACCTATTACAACTCTATCGCATCCCCCAGAAAAATCCTGTTGTCTACACACCACTAGTTGGTGTGACACAAGACCGCGACCCCTGACGGAGACCGAATAGGGGTCCCTCCCCGAACCTGGGGGTGATTTGCACCTTGTTCATACTAGATTGGGATTTTAACATCCTTTTCACCTTTATTATTGTGGTTTTATTTACACTTCTACTATCTAATGGAATTTTCAATCACTTGAATTTTTGTATATATCAGCGGAGCAATCCAGCTGACACCATTCACCTGTAAGGTTAACTATTATACTCCTGGCTCACAACAGTTCCCACAGGCTGTCTTACTTCAGTGGGACCTCATGTGAAAATCAGGGACACTTGACTACCTACCTTAGCGCTGCACTTTTGTACATCCCACCACTGTAACCCCCTGCTCATCTGTCCCACCAATACACCTCCTTTCACAACTACCCCCCCCCCCCCCCGCTGCTTTTTTGGCATTATGTACAGGAGAGTAGTGTGGAGGGTCTGACAGTGTACAGTATGCACAGGAGAGGAGTGTGGAGGCTATGACAGTGGGCAGTGTGTACATGAGTGGAGTGTGGAGGGTATGACAGTGTCCACTATGTACAGGAGAGGAGTGTGGAGGGTATGACAGTGCCCACTATGTACAGGAGAGGAGTGTGGAGGGTATGACAGTGTTCAGTATGTACCGAAGAGGAGTGTGGAGGGGATGACAGTGGGCAATATGTCCAGGAGAGGAGTGTGGAGGGTATGACAGTGTACAGTATGTACAGGAGAGGAGTGTGGAGGGTATGACAGTGGGCACTATGTACAGGAGAGGAGTGTGGAGGCTATGACAGTGGGCACTATGTACAGGAGAGGAGTGTGGAGGGTATGACAGTGTACAGTATGTACAGGAGAGGAGTGTGGAGGGGATGACAGTGGGCAATATGTACAGGAGAGGAGTGTGGAGGGTATGACAGTGGGCACTATGTACAGGAGAGGAGTGTGGAGGGGATGACAGTGGGCAATATGTACAGGAGAGGAGTGTGGAGGGTAAGACAGCGGGCGGTATGTACAGGAGAGGAGTGTGGAGGGTATGGTGGGGGCACTATGTATAGGAGATAAGTGTGGAGGGTATGACAGTGGACACTATGTAAAGGAGAGGAGTGTGCTATGACCGTCTCCTGTATCATGTCCTGACTGAGCTCTGCATGGTGTACCTGAAAGGAGGTCAGTGACAGCGCCACTGTGCCAGTCTGAGGGGGGGGGGCACTGATGTAAGAGGGCACTGATATAAAGGTTTCCCCCCTATATTAGTACCCCCCCTTACCTTAGTTTATTCACTCTACGGAAGGGGGTCTCTAGTCACCAAAGTCCCCCCCACATCAGAGTTCCTGGTATTCCCCTTTACATCAGAGTCTGCAGGATTCCCCTTTACAGTGCAAGGGGGAATGCAATCTCCGGACCCTGATGTAATGGGGAACTCTGATGTAAAGGGAACACAGTGGACTCTGATATAAGGTGGTCTCTGGTCACCAGAGCCTCCCCTTACATCAGAGTTCCACCTTAGATCATGATTTGCAGCGTTCCCCCTTTACATAGGAGTTTTGCTTCACTGTAAGGGGGAATCCTGCAGACTCTGATGTAAGGGGGAACTCTGTGCTGGCTGGGTTCTAGTAACCTGACCTTCATGTCAATGCAGAAATATGTTTTTTTTTTTTTACTTTTGTTTAACTTAAACACATTGCTAATAGCACTAGATATACGTTTATAGTTTAAATATTGATATTTGCACCGTTTAGCACTGAAAACTGTAATTTTAGGTAGTTTTTTTTCAGTGCCAGTAAAAAATTGGTGCCGTTTGTAAATTTTTCTCGTTCTGACAGTAAATTTCGCTTCGGAGGGTTGGCTGCCCCTAGTGTTAACCCCTTCCCTGCCAGTGTCATTTATACATTGAACAGTGCATATTTTTTTTAGCTCTGATCACGGTAATGTCACTGGTCCTCAGATTTGTCACTTGGGGTCAGATTTGTCCGCCGCAATGTCGCAGTCCCGCTAAAAATCGCAGATCGCCGACATCACCAGTAAAAACGATGATGTCCATTCAGAGGGGCACGTCTCCTGAGCGAGTCTTCTCAATTGCCCCCAGAGCCGCAAGGCGGGACAAAAGCCCGCAAATAAAGCGCTGCGTCTGCAATCTCGTGATTGCATAGACATGGCGCTTCCTATAGCGCACTGTGTCCGGGGTCCGAACACAGTGCACTTAAGGACATTTTTTTTGTATTTTTTTTTTTTAAAGGGCCAATTTGTCATTTTTTTTGTCTGGAGGGGGGGCGGCACCCGTGCGCCCCCTATGGACGGGCCGCCCCTGATCCCCAGGTGTAGGGAGATTGCACACACAGTCACTGGCAGCTCCTCAGCAGGAAATGGGAGTTCCCTCAGACAAAAACAGCAGAAAGCGGGCGCCGGGGTCAGTGTGATAGTAAAAGCAAGTAACACTTTATTCAGATACACTTACATAAAAGTATCTTGCAAGCTTCACACAGGTTGGATCACCAATCAAGCGGTCAGCCGTCACGAGGCATGAGAAGACCACTGTGGGGAGAAGCTCAGACCCGCCGTATGGAGGTATATAACGGGCAGCCTCTCCAGCTCTCACACCTGTTCTTACAGAGCTAGCAAGAGACCAAGTCAGGACGGGGGTGGGCCACAACACATTTCCGAGGTGCCGCCTCCTTCTTCAGGCAACGCTGCCTTTGCTTTTACTATCACACTGACCCAGGCACCTTCTTTCTGCTGTTTTCACAAAAGTGTAATAGGTATTCAAACTAGATTTGAAATGGATGCCCCCTAGAACACCTGAAGGTGCTCCCTGCATGTTGGGCCTCTCTGTGTGGCCAGGCTGTGGAAAAGTCTCATACATGTAGTATAACCATACTCAGGACAAGTATCAGAATGTATTTTGGGGTGTAATTCTTGGTATGTATGTGCTGTGTGCTAGAAATAGCTATAAATGAACAACTTTATGTAAAAAAAAAAATAAAAAAAAGCGTTTCACATTTTCCAAAAATTTGTGGAAAAAAGATGACATGTTCAAAAGACTCACTCTGCCTCACACAGAATATACATTGAGGTGTTTACTTTCCAAAACAGGGTCATTTTTTTGGGCGTTTCCATTGTCCTGGTGCTCCAGGACCTTCAAAGGTGTGATAGGTTGTCAGGAAATTAGATGTGTAATTGATGTCCATAGAACTCCTGAAGGTGCTCCCTGCATGTTGGGCCTCCCTATGTGGCCAGGCTGTGTAAAAGTCTCACACATGTGGTATCGCCTTACTCAGGAAGAGTATCAGAATGTATTTTGGGATGTAATTTGTGGTATGCATATGCTGTGTGAGAGAAATAACCCATTAATATGATAATTTTGTGAAAAAAAAAAAAATCAAAACGAATTGTGGGAAAAAAATACAGCTTAAAAAAATAAATAAATAAAATCACCGTGCCTCTTACTAAATACCTTGGGATGTCTGCTTTCTAAAAATGTATCATTTGGGGGTATTTGTACTTTCCTGGCTTGTTAGGGTCTCAAGAAATGCGATAGGCCTTCAACACACCAGGTCTGATCAATTTTCAATGACTGGCACCATAGACTGGAGACTCTATAACCTTCACAAAGACCAAATAATTTACACTGATTTGGGTTATTTTAACCAAAGCTATGTAGCAGTATAAATTTTGGCCCAAATTTATGAAGAAAAATTACTAATTTGCTAAATTTTATAACAGAAACAAAGAAAATGCATTTTTTTTTTTACAACATTTTCAGTCTTTTTTAATTTATAGCGCAAAAAATGAAAAACTCAGTGATGATTAAATACCACCAAAAGAAAGCTCTATTTGTGTGAAAAAAAGGACATAAATTCCGTATGGGGACTGAGTAATTGTCATTCAAAATGTGAGAGCGCTGATAGCTGAAAATTGGTCTGGTTAGGAAGGGGATTTAAGTGCCCGGTGGGCAAGTAGTTAATTCGTTACGTCCCATTTGTTTTTAGATGCGGCATTCGTTATTTCGGATAATTCGTAACTTCGGATAAATTTGTTACGTTCACTAACAGACAAATTTGAAAGGAAATTCCAATAACTATAATTTATTAGTTAATATTTCGTATTTTTGAATTACCGGATCTATACAAAATTACAATTTTTTATCATAACGAATGACCCGAAAAAACGAGAAAAAAAAAAAAAACGAATGAAGCGAAACAAACATTTTTCAGCAGTGCTCATGTCTATCCGAAGACATGAGCAGGAAGTGTTTTTTTTACACACCAACATTTCAGACAAAAAGATCTCCTCATGTTCACAGACAGGACACTCCCGCAGGAAATAAGATGGACGACATCAACCAACCCGTCTACATAATAATGTGGAGCTGAAGGCATCATCTCTGAGCTTTATTGGACATCACTGACTTACCCTGCTCAGCGGGGGCGGGCCTTATGAAACAGAGGCCGCATATGGGCAACACGGTCCTTGGTTCAAACCCTGACCTGGATGATATCTGCATGTTCTCCCTGTGCTTGCGTGGGTTTCCTCCGGGGACTCCGGTTTCCTCCCACACTATAAAAGACATGCTACTTTGCGTTGGTGGTGCAGTGGTGAGCATAGCTGCTTTCTAAGCAGATGACCCGGGTTCGATTGCCAGCCAACACCATCTCCAAGATATCTGCTTCACCTTCTAAGTGTATTGAGTCCCCAGGGGGAGAAGCACTGTACAAATTACATGTTCAGTATATATTAATGATGGAATAAAATTAAAAGCAAAGTGTATGTTTGCATAAATGCTATTAAAATTTTTGAATAACAGATTTCTTGCAGGTGGATGTGATTGTTTTTCAGCCAGTAGGTGGAGCACTCGCCTCCTTTTCAGGTATTTTCTAGGCTCTCCTTCACAGCTTGGCTGGAGAAAGGCTCGCTGTGTACTATATAGATCATTTAGATGAAAGGTAGAAATTTTGATTTAAAGGAGTCTAAACCGTGACTCCGCCCCCTCCCTGCCAGTTCAATTCAGGCGGCTCCATCTGGCTGTTACCAACCTTATTAATATTAAAAAAAATATTTAAAAAAGGTTTTTTTATTGTATTATTCTAGGGTTAGTGTTTAAAATGTAATATTTCACTATCATTTTTGAATTTTTTGGCGAGGGAGGTATATATTTTATTTTTATATTATATTGATGAGTCTTTTCTATTTTTTGGGTGGGGGGTCAGCAGCGTGAATTTGTTGGCGACGCATGAAAAGTTGCCCTTTGCTCGGAACACTTCACATCACACCATTGCTATCCAGTTTACTGCACCACAGTGTCCAAGTGCACCAAAGCGGCATCTCCAACCCCCCATAGCCTGAGCTGCTGATAAGATGAGACCACCCGTGTATTGTTATTAAGCTTGGAGGACTAACAGGACAGGCGGAGGTTCTTCACATGCAGTGAGTAGATGGTGAGGAGTTTGTCCATCCGCTGGACGAAGCGGTGGTTTGAGAGGCAGGGTATGGCTATTTTTCTTTTCTGGCAGTGGGTGTGCTGAACAGCCAAAGCACTCAGAGGAGATGGTGGCGAGGATAACCAGGTCTGTTCCTCTCCTCCCATCTTCTTCTTCTTCTCCTCCTCCTCTCTCCTCCCATCTTCCTCTTCCCCCTTCTCTTCCTATCTCCTCCCATCTTCCTCTTCCCCCTTCTCTTCCTCTCTCCTCCCATCTTCCTCCTTCTTCTCTTCCTCTCATCTTCCTCCTTCTCTTCCTCTCTCCTCCCATCTTCCTCTTCCTCCCATCTTCCTCTATCCCCTTCTCTTCCTCTCTCCTCCCATCTTCCTCTTCCCCCTTCTCTTTCTCTCTCCTCCCATCTTCCTCTTCCCCCTTCTCTTCCTCTCTCCTCCCATCTTCCTCCTTCTCTTCCTCTCTCCTCCCATCTTCCTCTTCCCCCTTCTCTTCCTCTCTCCTCCCATCTTCCTCATCCCCCTTCTCTTCCTCTCTCCTCCCATCTTCCTCTCTCCTCCCATCTTCCTCTTCCCCCTTCTCTTCCCATCTTCCTCTTTTGTTCCTCTCTCCTCCCATCTTCCTCTTCACATTCTATTCTTCCCCCTCCAATCTTCCTCTTTCCCATTGTCTTCTTTTTCCCTTCTCTTCCTCTCTCCTCCGATCTTCCTCTTTCCCCTTCTCTTCCTCTCTCCTCCTATCATCTTTCTTCTCTTCCTCTCTCCTATCTTACTCTTTTTCCTTCCATTCCTCTCTCTTCCTCTTACCCCTTCTGTTCCCCTCTCCTCCTATCTCTCTTTCTCTCTTTCCTCCTTCTCCCCCCTTCTCTTCCTCTTCTCCTTCTTTCATCTTTCTTCTCTTCTTTCTCTCTTCCTCTTCTTCTTGCTCTTTTTTTCCTTCCATTCCTCTCTCCTCCTATCTTCCCCTTTCCTCTCTCTCCCTTTCCCCTTCTGTTCCTCTCCCCTCCTATCTTCTTCTTCTGTTCCTCTCTCCTCCTATCTTCTTCTTCTTCTGTTTCTCTCTCCTCCTATCTTGTTTCCCCTTCTGTTCCTCTTTCTCTCTCCTCCTATCTTCCTCTCTCCTGGTCTCTGTTCCTCTCTTCTCCTATCTTCCTCTTTCCCCTTCTATTCCTCTCTCCTTCTGTTCCTCTCTCCTCAACTCTGTTTCTTTCTCCTCCTATCTTCCTCTATCCCCTTCTCTTCCTCTCTCCTCCTATCTTCCTCTTTTCCCTTCTCTTCCTATCTCCTCATCTCTGTTTCTTTCTCCTCCTATCTTCCTCTTCTGTTCATCTCTCCTCCTATCTTCCTCTTTCCCCTCTGTTTCTCTCTCCTCCTATGTACCTCTTCTGTTCATCTCTCTTCCTATCTTCCTCTTTCCTCTTCTGTTCATCTCTCCTATCTTCCTCTTTTTCCTTCCCTCTCTCTTTTAGGATACTCTCATCTGGAATCCTGTTGTATGAGAAGCAGAATTCTCACTGGCCCTTTGCTGGCCGATGGACGCAGAGTGAACACACCATGAAGTATATTAGGTGTGTGCAGCAGTCAGCAAACTGTCAGTGAGCAGCATGGCATGGCATGGCATAACTTTATGACCGCTGCCAGGTTATCGGAATACCATTCATTATCTTGGTACAATGGCATCAGAAAGGGGGTGGGATATATTAGGCAGCAAGTGAACATATTGTCCCTGAAGTTGATGTGTAGAAAACAGTAAAAAAAAAAAAAAAAAGAAGTTCATCAGTTTGTAGTGTATGGGGCTGTGTAGCTGCAGGCGGGTCAAGGTGTCCAAGGCTGACCCAATTCCACAGCCAAAAGCTCCTACAATGGGCACGTGAGCCTCAGAACTGGACCATATGGAGCAATGGAGAAAGGTGGTCTGCTCTGATAAATGAGGTTTTCTTTTACATCATATGGATGGGCGGGTGTGTGTGCGTCACTTACCCGGGGAAGAGATGGCACCAGGGTGCAGTATGAGAAGATGACAAGCTGGTGGAGGCAGTGTGAGGTTTTGGACAATGTTCTGCTGGGAAACCTTGGCTCCTCCATTCATGAGGACATTACCCGACACGTACCACCTCCCTAAACATTGTTGGCAACCAAGTACACCCCTTCCTGGAAATGGCCTCTTTCCAGCGGAATAACGCACCCTGCCACACTGCAAAAATGGTTCAAGAATGGTTTGAGGAACACAACAACAAGGTGGAGGGGTTGACTTGGCCTCCAAAATTTCCAGATCTGAATCCAATCACGCATCTGTAGAATGTGCTGGAAAAACAAGTCTGATCCATGGAGGCCCCACCTCCCAATTTACAGGACGAAAAAGGATCTGCCACTGATTGCTTGGTGCCGGATACCACAGCGTACCTTCAGAGGTCTAGGGAAGTCCATGCCTGAATGGGTCAGGGCTGTTCTGGTGGCAAAAGGGGGACCTACCCAATATTAGGTGGGTGGCCATCATGTTATGGCTGATCGTTGTACCTATAGACAGGTGATCTCTGAATAGGGGAGAAGCAGGCGAGGGCGTCCATTGACTCTCACGAGGATAACTCAGGGAAGAATTGGGCTAGGAGGCAGCGAGGCATTTACCACCCCCCCCCAGATGGTGGTAAGATATTTTGGCTGGAAATTCATCCCCATTCAGGCATCAGAGCAATCAATGAAGCATTATGAAGCCACCTGCCCCCCATTTACACCTGTGATCCCAGCAGAGGTAAGGAGGTAAGTCTTCCACCACCAACCTCCTTTGTGGCTCTTGGATGTAATGCCAAGAAGCCGATCCCAGAGGCTGTGATGAGGAGCCTCACCACAAACCACATCCTTAAAGCGACACTAAACTCCATTTATTTGACATCAATTGTTTTAAAGCCGGAGTCTCCAAACGATTTAACCACTTCACCCCTGGAAGTTTTACACCCCCCCCCCCTCCTGACCAGGACATTTTGCATTACTTTAACTGACAATTGCGCAGTCGTGCGCCGCTGTACCTAAATAAAATGTACTTTTCTCCCCCCCCCCCCAGCGCTTTCTTTTGGTGGTATTTGATCACCTCTGCGGCTTTTATTTTTTGCGTTATAAATAAAAAGAAATTTGAACAAAACAATATTTTTACTTTCTGCTATAAAACACATCCAGTTAAAAAAAAAAAAAAAAAATCTAATTTCTTCATAAATTTAGGCCAAAAAATCCCAAAAAGCACGTTGATTGGTTTGCGCAAAAGTTATAGCGTCTACAAAGCAGTGGTGGCTGGAGCGCTCGGTCGGAGGGCGGCAGACAGACCTAACCAAGGCCTCCCAGGGCTCACCTCTCCTCTGTGGTAGTCTGCTAGCATGGATCCTCTGCCTCCGGGCAACCCAAGATCAGCACACACAGCCCGATCTCCCACCCCAGATGGGTGACAGCGGGTGTCTGGGCGCAGCCTCCAAGATCCCCCCCCAGAGCGGCGCAGATTTGATGGCTCTCACAGAGGAGGCGCAGGGGCTGAGAGCCGTGTGTTCCCAGAGAGCGCTGACTGCATCACGGTGGCAGTGCATCTCCTCCTGGACCAATAGGATGGCTTCTACTTTTGGCCAATCAGGAAACGGGTTCTGATTGGCAAGGAGGAGACTCAGTGAGATAATAGTGAATATTCATTCGCTATTGTCACACAACTGGGTGGGCTCAGAGCGCAGTGATCTGTGCCCCGAGCCCACCCTTTTTTGAAGCCACTTAGAGCCCCTGGCTCTAATCCCTTCCTTCAAAAAACAAAACAACCCCCCCCCCCCCCCCCCCAATTGGAATCCATGGTCCGGCGGCCTGCATGTAAATCAGGGGGCCGGACACATGAAGGGGGGGGGGGGTTCTCCTGCATCCCTAGTGGACGGGCCACCACTGCTACAAACCATGGGATAGATTTATTTTTGTACTAGTAATGGCGGTGATCAGCGACTTCTAGTGGGACTGCGATATTGCAGCAGACATTTAGACATTGACACTATGCGGGGACCAGTGACGTTAATACAGTGCTAAAAATATGCACTGTCACTGTACTAACGACACTGGCTGGGAAAGGGGTTAATATCAGGGGCAATCAAAGGGTTACCTGTGTGCCTAGCCAGTGCATGTGTACTGTGGGGGAGGTGCTTTTACTAGGGGGAAGGCACAGATTGCTGTTCCTGCTTTGCAGAGACACAGGCTCCATGCCTTCCTTACTGACAGAACAGCGATCCGCCTTGTTTACATAGGCAGACTGCCGCTCTGGCTCTTTTCCTAATTAACGGCAGGTGCTGGCGGAGGTAGAGTCCACGATACCCGCAGATCAGCTCCTGCTGTGTATAAATCGGGAGTGGTAGCAGGTAGCGGGCGGCATACATGCGCGCCCTAGACCCGGATCACGTACTAGGTACACAGACCTGCACAGCAGAGCTACCTCGCCGCTGTATATGTAAGTTTTACGGTCAGCAAGCAGTTTAAAAAAAAAATTAAAAAAAAAGATATCGATTACCATCAAATGAATGTGGCAAGTCTAGTTTGTGCGGTATAATCCACCTGGATGAGAGCTGTGAGCATAGGTGTGCACAGAGGGTGTGCCGAGTGTGCCTGGGCACACCCAAATCAAACCATGCGCCAGGGCCACTGATAAGAGATGTACAACCGGCCCTCCTATACCGGGCCCGGGTCCGATCCGTTCAAACAGGGGGCCCGGGCACCTGCCGAGCAGGAGAACCAGCTGTACTGCCTTATTGCAGACACCGATCCTCTTGTTCCTCCCCCTGCAGCACTGCCAGCTTCTCCTCAGTGAATCAGGGGGGAAGAGGCTGGTAAATATGTAATTTACTGGCCCCTCCCTTCTATGTCTATCATCACTAAAGTATAGTAAATTGTGTTTATTATGCTTCACTTTGTGAATGAATAGGAAGCCTGTAAATGCTTATATTGCAGCCATCCCCGACAATCACGCTAGGTCAGGGGTGTCCAAACTTTTTTCAAAGAGGGCCAGATATAATGAAGTGAACGTTCGTGAGGGCCAACCATTTTCCCTGACATTTTTTTGAACCATTAAAATTCGGTCTGTGTGTTAGTTTGAGCACTAATACACTGCCCAACAAGAATCCTCTTGCCTTTGTGGCTGTGTGCGAGTAAAGAGATGAGCTCGGGCGTGTTATCTGGATAAACCATATTTATCGGCGTATAACACGCACCTTCACTTTAACCAGTTGCCGACCGCCCACTGTCTATTGACGGTGGGGCGGTGCGGCTCTCCTGGCGGGACGCCGTCATATGACGTCCTCTAAGAAAACACGGCCGCGCGCGATCGCGGGCACGCAGCCGTGCTCTGTCGGTGTCGGCGTGTCCCGGAGACACACCGCGTCACCGACAGGGGTGAACAGCCATTGGGCATGGCTGTTCACCATGTGATCAGCCGCGATTACGTCACTGCTGATCACATTGTGAAGTCCCGGCTTTAGACCGCGCATGCGCGCGATCGGGAGCGCGCAGCGCGGTCATGTCGGTGGCGGCGTGTTCCCAGGAACACTGCTCGTCACCGACAAGGGTAAACAACCAATGCCTGTCGGCTGTTTACCACGTGATCGGCTGTGATCCATTCACAGCCGACCACTAAATGTAAACAAAGACCGGTTACTAGCTGTTACCGGCTATTCTCTCCTCACACACCGTTACCAGTGTGAGGAGAGAACAGCCAGGACCAGTGAGTTACCGATCTTTGTCTGTTCTGTACTGTACCAAACACCTAAAGAGAACCTGTCACATCGCCCCCCCCCCCCCCCCCCAATTACAGCTGTCACCCAACAGTCACCACATCAGTGTCCAAAAGTGCACCTGTCACCCATCAGTGACCATCGCCAGTGACCGTCTTAAGTGACCGCCATCTGTGACCGTCATAAGTGACCGCCATCAGTGACCCAGATCTGTCACCTACCAGTGCCCAAAAAGTGCACCTGTCACTCACCTGTCATTCGCCCACTCATTGATTTCTTTTCCCAACGATTTGCAGAACTCTATGTCCCCGAAAAGCACATATGTGTTGACGAGTCCCTGGTACCCTTTTCAGGCCAGCTAGCAATAAGACAATACATTCCTAGCAAAAGGGCCAAATACGGAGTGAAGTTTTATAAGCTTTGCGAGAGAGCCACGGGATATCTGTATGCGTTCCGCATATACGAAGGAAGAGATTCCCAGCTCCAGCCCCCTGAGTGCCCGGCCTACATGGGCACAACTGGTAAAATTGTATGGGACCTGGCATACCCACTGCTGAGGAAAGGTTACCACATATACCTGGATAACTTCTACACCAGCCTGCCCCTTTTCAGACACCTATACCTCGCAGAAACCCTGGCCTGTGGAACCTCCAGAAAGAATAGGAAGGGCTTCCCACAATCCATAGTAAACAAGAAATTGCGAAGGGGAAAAAGAGCAACCTTGCGATGCGACGAAGTGCTGGCTTTGAGGTGGAAGGATACCAGGAATGTGTTCATGATGTCCACCATCCATGATGACACCACGGTGGAAATTCAGAGACGACAAGGTCCCATCGTAAAGCCAAAATGTGTACACGATTACAATCTGTACATGGGGGGGGTGGATTTCAACGACCAAATGCTTCAGCCCTATTTAGCAATAAGGAGGTCCCGTTTTTGGTACAAGAAGGTAGCACTCTATTTAATTCATTTGGCCATTTATAATGCCTACATAGTTCACACCAAGTCCACAGAAAGCCCTTCCCACTTCCTAAAATTTATAGAAAATGTTGTCCGGTCCCTCATCTATGGTCAAAGACCCCCCCCAGAAAACCTTCGCTCCGATGCCGTTAGCCGACTTCACGAACGCCACTTCCCAGACCACATTCCACCAACTGAAGCAGGCCGAAGACGCCAAAAAAGATGTCGCGTATGCACCAAAAATGGATTTAGAAAAGATACCAGCTACCATTGTGTCGACTGTCCCTCCGAACCCGGCCTTTGCATTGGTGTATGCTTCAGACAATATCACACATCCCTAAATTATTAGCTCATATTCCTAACCATTTCCCCATTTTCAACATCTGTGCTGACCATTCCCCATGCTTCCTCAAATATCCACTGCCTTCCACGTGAACTGACCCTGGCCTGTTTTCTGACTATGCCTCTGCCAACCGTTTGGACTGCTTCCATGTGAAAATGACCCTGGCCTGTTTTATCAACTACGCTTCTGCCTACTGCTTGGACTGCTTACATGTGAACTGACCCTGGCCTGTTTTATCAACTACGCTTCTGCCTACCGCTTGGACTGCTTGAACGTGAACTGACCCTGGCCTGTTTTATGGACTATGCTTTTGCCTACCGCTTGGACTGATCTGTTGCCCTGCTACTGTAGTACACAGGGGTCTCACATGTGAGGGGCTCCAGAAATGTTTTTCCGGATGGAGAAAACAATATTTTTGTTGTCTCCGGGTTTCTTAATTTCCGGATTAGGGTCTGGAGTCCGGAGGCTTCATAGAGATTTGGGTGGGTCGAAGCCTCTACCCCTGTGGCCCTGTGCACAGGTCTTACCTGATTGCGGCCCTCAGCCTGCTGCTGACTTACTGCCACTATCTCCCTGCCTGCAGCATAAACTGACCACACCTGGACACATTTTCTATGGACAAATGCTTTGGCTGTGCCGACGATATCCTGGTGCTGACTATAGACAATATTCCTACCTGCTGCCTGGATAATTACTATTGTTGCTAAGCACATCCCTGCCTGCTGTCTGTTGCCTGCACCAAATCCCTCCTCTGGGGACACTACAAAAACCACAGGTAATACTTTTTTTTTACCCTTTGCTCAATAGAATTTATTTTGGAGTGTATTTTTTGGTATGTAAATGCTATGTGTTAGAAATATAAGGGCCTTCAAAAATAATAGGTTGTCAGGAAATTAGAAGTGCAATTTATGCTTGTAGAACGCCTGAAGGTGCTACTTCAATGGTGGGCCTCTGTATATGGCCAGGCTGTGTAAAAGTCTCACACATGTGGTATCGCCATACTCAGGAGTAGCAGAATGTATTTTGGGGTGTCATTTTTGCTATGCACATGCTATGTGTTGGAAATATCTTAAAAATGGACAACTTTGTGGAAAAAAAAAATGAGTTTTCATTTTTTTTCCACATATTCCAAAAACTTCTGGAAAAAAATGAACAGTTCACAAGACTCATAATGCCTCATAGATTATACGTTGGGGTGTTAGCTTTCCAAAATGGGGTCATTTTATGGACGTTTCCATTGTCCTGGGGCTCCAGGGCCTTCAAAACTGTAATAGGTGATTGAGAAATGAGATGTGTAATTTATGCTTGTAGAACACCTGAAGGTGCTACTTCACTGGTGGGCCTCTGTAAGTGGCCAGGCTGTGTAAAAAGTCTCACACATGTGGTATCGCCATACTCAGGAGGAGTAGCAGAATGTATTTTTTGGGTGTCATTTTTGCTATGCACATGCTATGTGTTGGAAATATCTTAAAAATGGACAACTTTGTGGGAAAAAAAATGCGGTTTCATTTTTTTTCCACATATTCCAAAAACTTCTGGAAAAAAATGAACAGTTCAAAAGACTCATAATGCCTCATAGATTATACGTTGGGGTGTCTGCTTTCCAAAATGGGTCATTTTGTGGGTATTTGTACTTTCCTGGCTTGTTAGTGTCTCAAGAACTGAGAGAGGTCTTCAGTACATCAGGTGTGATCAATTTTCAATGATTTGCACCATAGCTTGTAGACTCTATAACTTTCACAAAAACTAAATAATATACACTAATTAGGGTTATTTTTACCAAAGATATGTAGCCATATACATTTTGGCCAAAATTTATGAAGAAATATTACTAATTTGTAAAATTTTATGACAGAAACAAAGAAAAAGGCATTTTTTCACCAAATTTTCTGTCTTTTTTAATTTATAGCACAAAAAATAAAAAAAACCACTAGTGATTAAATACCACCAAAAGAAAGCTCTATTTGTGTGAAAAAAAGGACGCAAATTTCATTTGGGTACAGTGTTGCATGACTGAGTAATTGTCAAAGTGTGAGAGCGCTGAAAGCTGAAAATTGGTCTGGTCAGGAAGGGGGTGAAAGTGCCCAGTGGTCAAGTGGTTAAGAGGGAAGTTTCAGGAAAAACACGAAATTTTTACATAAAAAAAACTACGAAGCAAAATAAGGGTCAGTGCCCATCTGCAGCCCCACCATTGCCATGAGTGCAGCCCCCCCCCCCCATCACTGCCAAAAATGCAGCCCCCCCCCCCCATCACTGCCAGGAATGCAGCCCCCCCCCATCACTGCCAAGAATGCAGCCCCCCCCCCAATCACTGCCAAGAATGCAGCCCCCCCCCCCCCCCCCCATCACTGCCAGGAATGCAGCCCCCCCCCCCCATCACTGCCAGGAATGCAGCCCCCCCCCCTATCACTGCCAGGAATGCAGCCCCCCCCCCCATCACTGCCAGGAATGCAGCCCCGCATCATTGCCAGAAATGCAGCCCCGCATCATTGCCAGAAATGCAGCCCCGCATCATTGCCAGGAATACAGACTCACCATTGCAATCACTGCAGCCTAATTCCCATCCATCTGCAGCATCGGAGGGGACAGGGAGGGAGGGGGGGGGATGAGGACGAGCGCCAAAATATTAGCTACAGGAGAAACTCCTGTTTTCTCTGCGGCCTCTAATAGAAAGTCCCGCCTCCTTTGATGGACAGATCAGTCGTCCAATGGCAGCAGCAGAGACGGGACTTCCTATTACAGAGGCTGCTGTGTAAACAGGAAATTCTCCTGTGTGCACGGCCCTTGTCCCGCCTCCTCCCTGTCCCCTCCAAGGCATCTGGACGTATATATCTACAGTGGCCCCGGTGCGGGGAGGTCATTGGGGGGCCACAAAAGATATACATGTCCAAATAACCAGGCGGGCCGTTCAAAACCGGAACGCGGGCCGCGATTGGCCCGCGGGCCGGACTTTGGACATGCCTGCGCTAGGTCTTATTTTCGGGGGAAACCGGGTAGAATGCACCTTCCGTCTTTACAAAGACTTTAAATGCTCATAATCAATAAGCGTCAATATTTGATGTCCCACAATATACCAAGACTTTAGACATCTTTGATTACGAGACTTTCTAATGAGTTACATTGTGTACATGAAATGCATCTTTGTAGCGCCTGAAAATTCCCACAATGAGAAGAAGCAGCTTGTTTTCTATGACTGAGAAGCAGAAGACAGCAGGCCATTGGACGAAGCGGCTAGATTTAATGTAAACATATCCATGATGCCAGGCTCTGCAATATTTCACATTGACTCACCAGAACACGTTGGCGTTGTATAGACGTTTAGGTTGCATCATATAATAAAATTTGTAATCGACACGTAAACAGCGTTATGTCATATCAGCGTTCTATTGAAAAAATATCTGTACAAATACAATTTACTAACAAAGTCATCGTACCCACCCTGTACATAGCGGAGGCGGATTGTGTGCCCGGCCCCTACACAGCCCACCCATCCTCAGTCCGACTCCACACTTTCTTCTTTTTTGGGAACATTTTTGCCATGTTTTTATTTCTCTGACCCCCACCCCCCTTCCTCCCCCCACACTGTGACCAGGCCCTATACCATCTCCCCTAACACAGATATTCATAAAAAAAAAAAAAAAAAAAAAAAAAACTCAGCAGAGGCTCTGTGCCCCTAGATCAGTGATGGCGAACCTATGGCACGCAGAGCCATCTCTGTGGGCACACAAGAGGGTACAGGACAGAGCTAGAGGTCTCTCTCTCTCTCAGCCCCCCTCTCTTTCAGCCCCCCCTTCTGTGTCCCCCTCACTCTCACACCCCTTTCTCTCTGCCCCCCCTCTCTCTGTTCCCCACTCTCTCTCAGCATCTCTCTTGCACCCCTTTCTCTGTCCCCCCTTCTCTCTCTGTCCCCCCTTCCCTCTCAGCATCTCTCACACCCCCCTCTCTCTGTCCCCCCTCTCCCTCTCTCACCCCCCCTCTCTCACACCCCTTTCTCTCTGTCCCCCCTCTCTCTCTCAGCATATTTCTCACACCCCTCTGTCTCTGCCCCCCCTCCTCTCTCAGCCCCCCTCTCTCAGCATCTCTCTCACACCCCTCTCTCTCTGTCCCCCTCTCCCTCTCTGTTCCCCCCCTCTCTCAGCATCTCTCTCACACCCCTTTCTCTCTGTCCCCCCCTCTCTCTCAGCATATTTCTCACACCCCTCTGTCTCTGCCCCCCTCTCTCAGCCCCCCTCCCTCTCAGCATCTCTCTCACACCCCTCACTCGCTCTGTTCCCCCCCCTCTCTTTTTGCTCAGCCCCCCTCTCTCGGGAATTGCCATGTTGGCACTTTGCAACACAAAACCAAACGTATTTATTTCAGTTTGGGCACTCGGGCTCAAAAAGGTTCCCCATCACTGCCCTAGATCAATGATGGCGAACCTTGGCATTGGCGTTTTGGAATTACCTTTCCCATGATGCTCCCCTACACTGAGGAGTGCAAGAGCATCATGGGAAATGTAGTTCCAAAACATCCGGGGTGCCGAGGTTCCCCATCACTGTCCTATATGCTGATCTTTCCAAAACAGCGTTTTGCCTGGAGGCGGGTTTTAAAGGAGGAGTTCACCTTGTTAACAAGGCCCTCCCATTTTTTAGCGTGTCACATGTTCCAGCATCTGAACCTCGTCTCCTCCTTATCGTGACAGCAGGCCGGGGATCGTCTCCCCGCACCAGCTATCACAATATGAAAACAGCAGGGGGGGGCTCCGCCCACACGGCTGCATCGATCATTCAGTTTCCTGTGAATGAATAGACTACAAGTACCATCATCCATTGCGGCTGATGGCTTGTAGTTCTCTATGAACTGAGGAGGGGGGCGCTGGTGAGCATCCTCGTAGTTCATTGATCTTCCTGCTCTCAAGTAACTGTCTGCCCATGCGGAAGGTACAGACGGACCGCTATCTCCCAAGGCCGGGTTCACGTATGTGCAGCTGCGGGTTCGCAGTCCAGTGCGGTTCTTGTTCACCAGTTCAGGTGCAAATTTTTGCCTGAATTCGCACCTGAACCAGACCCAAAAAAAAAACGCACAGAACCCTTTTTGAAAACGCACCGTGGCCGCCCCATCGAGAGCCGGTCACATTCACAGGTCATGCGAATTGGATGCGGTGTAAAACACATCAGATTATCATACAGTGGAACCTCAGATTAATCCGTTCCAGGAGAATGCTCGTAATCCAATGTGTTCGCATATCAAAGCGAGTTTTCCCATTAAATGGAAACGAAAAAAATTTGTTCCGCATTGACTTCAATGGGATGCAATACCACATGCGGCCAGATGCGGGGGGGGGGGGGGGGCGCCGGAGAGCCCCGAAAACGTCCGAAAAGACCCGAGCACACTTCGGCTGACCTCAGCAACCCTCGGAAAGACTCCGTTCACGAGCGCTGTTCGGCTCCGGCACCCCCCCCCCCCACCTCAGGCCAAAAGCGGTACTGCACACCACTTTTGGCGTGAAGGAAAAAAATAAAAATACACATTTTTTTTTTCTTTTTCCACTTGCAAAAGAAAAAAAAAAAAAAGATGTATTTATTTTTTTCAAAAGGTGAACTTATCCATTATTTAAAGGCCATCTATAGCTAAATCCTTTTTTATTTCCTGGATTTGGATTGAGCAGGGAATGATTACAGTAGAATTTCAGCCTCAAAAATAAACTAGTCTTAAAAACGTCTCTCCTATTCCTCTCCTGTGTACTATTTTCAGTCCTGTCATGTGACCTGGCTCACCTGTGTCGGCGGCAGCTGTAGGGGAGAAGAGGGAGTGTCGACAATTGGTAAGCCGTGGGAGTCTATGGGTGTCGTCCAAGTTGTAGTCGGCACTCTCACCTCTCCCCTGCAGCTGCTGCAGGCTGACACACAGGGGATCATGAGACCAAAGCGGCCTGAAAAAATAGGTCAATTAGGAAATTAAACAGCATCTGTGTTATGTTGCCACATTTAGCCTAGAATTCTAAATGTAAAAAATGGGAAAGACTCCCCCAAAGTGGGGTTTTTAGGCAGCAAAAATTGAAAGATGAATCAATGATATGTAGAAAAATTCAAGATTTTATTAGTACCAAAAAGGCATGACATGATGATTAAAAAATGAGCTCCAGTAGGAAAATAATTATAAAACAGATATACACTTGCAGACAGAAATTTCATTATATAGACAAGGTCAACAATATGAAAAATAAGTGACACGTTTCAACCCATATAGCAATGATCTTCTTCAGGAGGGAGTCTGAAGAAGACCCTTGGTATATGGGTCGAAACGCGTCAGTCTTATTTTGCTATGAAATTTCTGTCTGCAAGTGTATATCCGTTTTATAATTATTTTCCTACTGGAGCTCATTTTTTAATCATCATGTCATGCCCTTTGGTACTAATAAAATAATGAATTTTTCTACATATCGTTAATTCATCTTTCAATTTTTGCGGCCTAAAAACCCCACTTTGGGGGGGGGGGGGAGTCTTTCCCGTTTTTTGTATTCTTGGGGTGAGCAGCGCTCTCCTACCTCCCCTGGTATGTGTCTTCCCTCTAGAATTCTAAATGTATTACTGTTAAAAAAAAAAAAAAAAAAAAACACACACAATAGGAATTTGGAAAAATTGCCTTTTTCTACAGTTCTTCTGATTGGAAACCTGCGCTGCCCATCCCCCGTTTAGGTGACAACTGTTTGGATTTGCTATGACAGTCACCAGGACACATTAGAGCAGGGGTCTCAAACTGGTGGCCCTCCAGCTGTTGCCGAACTACAAGCCCCATCATGCCCCTGCCTAAGGGAGTCATGCTTGTAATGGTCAGCCCTGCAATGCATCATGGGACTTGTAGTTTCGCAACAGCTGGAGGGCCGCAAGTTTGAGACACCTGCATTAGAGGATCTCCCCAGCAAGGGACACACAATAATGAGGTCTCATGCACACAGGAAGTTTGAAAAAAACGGAAAAAAGCAGCGTTAAGCAAGCCGCGCTGAAGTGGCGATGTACGGGGTTGGCTTCAGAGTCGGACGACTTTGAAGCCGCCCCCTGTGTGAAGCGGCACTTATGATTTTTCTATTGTTTACCAATAAAATAAAAAAAAGTTTTGGCTATAGATACATTGTTTTTGCCTTTTTTTTTTTTTTCCGGGGGACAAAATAACTGCCAGGACTGTGTACATGACAAGCGCTCTTCCATCATATCCAGTTCTGTGACCTGAAAGAACAGCGACATTCAGCCAATCCGCACACACGCACACACACGCACACACACGCACACACACACACACACACACACACACACACACACACACACACCTGTGGTTTCCTACTTGAAGCGGGCCACAAGGCTGGCACTCATTAAATCATAGAACTATACATTATAAATATATAGAGTTAGTAGACCAGATCTCCTCCTAGACATGCCAGATTTTTTTTCCTAATGTAAACTTGTGCTAATATCATTGAAGTGCAAAGGACGCAACGCGCGCGGGAGGGGGGGGGGATGTTTGTCAGATGCAGCCTAGTACTCAAATGGTAAAATAAAAAGATGGAATGCGAGGGGGTGGGGGGGGGGGGAGAGGGGATGCAGTCCTTATCGTACGAGATGTAGACGTGGCTAAACAAGATGGCACTGAAGTCATGGTGGTTGGACAGGTCACTATGTTAGTGGCATCCTGGTTAGATTGTCTCCGTGCAAAGTTACTCGTGTCCCCCGGGATCTCCTCAGCTTCCAGGAGTTCCAATCAGGAACCTTAAAGAAAAAAATATATATATATAAATATTTCCCATTAATCTGAGAAGTCATTTTACAGAAGCACACAGGCAGTACACATACCAGGACCTAGTTATACCTAAACTATACCTAATGGGTCTCTGATTGGTGCCAAAAAAAAAATTAAAAAAAAAAAAAAAACACAAACAAAAAAACCTAGAAAAATCAGCACAAGGGACCGCACATAGACAATATATTAAGGGACAGAAATACTTCACTGCTTTGCATTATTATATGAAAGAAAGCGCCCCGCCGTGCGTACTTCCATGTTGATCCCTGACAGCCAATCACATGGAGCCTTTTCTCCCCTCTAGTAACCCAAAATACTGAGAGTTGAGACCCAAAAGAATGTCATTTTTGCAAACTGGCCACTTGGTGCTAGGAACCCCATCTTTGTTTATGTTGTTCTGCAGAGAATGACATTTTATGAACCGATTTGGGGCCCCGTACTGGGTTTGCACACCAAGTTTGGGGTTCCTAGCACCAAGTGGCCCCGAGATAGGAGGCCCCAAATCGGTTTGTAAAATGTCATTCTCTGCTGCAGAAAAGTGCTTGATTCCGAGTATAAGCCGAGGGGGGCACTTTCAGCACAAAAAAACGTGCTGAAAAACTCTGGGGTTCCTAGCACCAAGTGGCCCCGAGATACGGGGGCCCCAAAGTCGGTTCGGAAAATGTCATTTTCTGCTTCAGAAAAGTGCTTGACATTTTCCAAACTGATTTTGGGGCCCCCCGTATCTCGGGGCCACTTGGTGCTAGGAACCCTATCTTTGTTTATGTTGTAGTGCTAGTTCCACTGGCACCAAGTTTGTACACCAAGTTTGGGGTTCCTAGCACTAAGTGGCCCCGAGATACGGGGCCCCCGAAATTCGGGTCAACTGTGTCCATCTGCAAATGGGCACAGTGAGGCTGCAAATGGGCACAGCGAGGCTGCAAAAGGGCATTGTTGACCCTCTTCCCCTCTTCTGTCCCCCCTCCCGCCGCCATCCGGTGCTTCTCCGGGCTCTCCCGTGCCATCGGGGGCCCGGAGAAAGAAATCGCTCCCCGCCGGATGATGAGCATAGAGATTTCCAGTCATCTCTATGACCGTCGGAGGCCCAGGCGTGACTTTTACCTGAAGTAAACAAAGCCGCAAATTTTTTTTACCGATCTCACGCTTTCCAGCCTGGAGGAGAGATGTGGGGTCTGGTTGACCACCCCACATCTCTCCATAAAGAGGACCTGTCACATAGTTTCCTATTACAAGGGCTGTTTACATTTTTTTTTTTTAAGAAGTGTAAAAATAAAAAAAATTAAAAAATAATAAAAAAAAAAAAAATTTAAAAACGCCCCTGTCCCCGGTAGCTCGCGCTCAGAAGCTAACGCACACGCAAGTCCCGCCCACATATGTAAACGCCGCTCAAACCACATGTGAGGTATCGCCGCGTGCGTTAGAGCACGTGCAACAATTCCAGCACTAGACCTCCTCTGTAACTCTAAACTTGGTAACCTGTAAAAAAATTTAAAGCGTCGCCTATGGAGATTATTAAGTACCAAAGTTTGGCGCCATTCCATGATTGTGCGCAATTTTAAAGCGTGACATGTTCGGTATCTATTTACGCGGCTTAACATCATCTTTCATATTATATAAAAAAAATTGGGCTAACTTTACTGTTTTGTTATTTTTTAATTCATGAAACCGTTTTTTTTTCCAAAAAAAAAGGTGTTTGAAAAAATTATTGCGCAAATACAGTGTGAGATAAAAAGTTGCAATGACCGCCATTTTATTCCCTAGGGTGTCTTAAAAAAAAAAAACGTATATAATGTTTGGGGGTTCTGAGTGATTTTCTAGTAAAAAAATTATGATGTTTACATGAAGGAAAATAGGCCAAAATAGGCCCGGTAGTGAAGTGGTTAATGAAAAAAAAAAAATCATAATATATATCGTATAATATGAAAGAAGATGTTTTACGCCAAATAAATATAGATACCAAACATATCACGCTTTAAAATTGCACACTTGTGGAATGGCGCCAAACTACAGTACTTAATCTCCATAGGAGAGTCTTTAAAAGTTCCCATAGGTTACCAGTTTGGAGTTACAGAGGAGGTCTAGTCCTAGAGAATTATTGCTCTCAGTCAGACGCTTGCGGCGATACCTCACATGGTGTGATCACCGTTTACATATGTGGGCGTGACCTACATATGCGTTCACTACTGTGCGTGCGCGGGGACGGAGGCGCTTTTCTTACTTTTCTGAATATACCGCTATAAGCAAATATTTTTACGGAATGACAGCGTCTAGACACTGTGTATTGTTGTGATTAACTGTGATTGACCACAGCCAATCACATGCTACAAACGGGCTGTGATTGGCCCTGTCTGTACCATGTGATCACTGTGACCAATCACAGCTAGCAACACAATTGTATACAATGGATGGCATAAAAAAGGAAGCCAGTCACTATTTACAACTGTCATGTGATCGGCTGTGATTGGTCACAACGATCACATGGTATTGGCAGCAGGCCGACACACTGTGTACATAATAGGGGGAGTGCGGCCCGTTCTCAGGACGACGTCATATGACCTCCACCCACAATCACAGGGTTCTCCCCCGTCTGTCATTTTACAACGTCGCAGGCGGAAAGCGGTTAAAGGCGTTTTAGAAAGGCGCTCATGACTGCAGAGACCTCACATTAGGGGGGAAAAATCGCATCTATTAGATTGATATTATCTTACCACTGACAGCGAGCCTCCACCGCCTCCTTCCTCACCAATCTCTTCTTATCATCCAGAGGTTTCGCTAAGGCACGGATAACTTGCTGCTTGTAAGGCAGGAGCTGCAAATACCAGACATTCAATGAAATACTTTCTCTTCTTAGGATTCCTTCCAAATTACCGTATATACTCGAGTATAAGCCGAGTTTTTCAGCACATTTTTTTGTGCCGAAAATGCCCCCCCCCTTCGGCTTATACTCGAGTCAAGCATTTTTTTGCTGCAGAAAATGACATTTTCCGAACCGAATTTTGGGCCCCGTATCTTGGGGGCCACTTGGTGATAGGAACCCCAAATGGCCAACCCAGTGGAACTAGTACTAAAACATATCCAAAGCTGGGGTTCCTAGCACCACCAAGTGGCCCCGAGATACGAGGCCCCCAAAGTCGGTTCGGAAAATGTCATTCTCTGCTGCAGAAAAGTGCTGAATCGAGTTTGGGGCCTTGTATCTCGGGGCCACTTAGTGCTAGGAACCCCAATTTGGTGTACAAACCCAGTTGAAGTAGTACTAAAACATACCCAAAGCTGGGGTTCCTATCACCAAGTGGCCCCGACATACGTGGCCCCATTTTTTTCGGTTCGGAAAATGTCATTCTCTGCTGCAGAAAAGTGCAGAATCGAATTTGGGGCCTCGTATCTCGGGGGCCACTTAGTGCGAGGAACCCCAGCTTTGGATATGTTTTAGTACTACTTCCACTGGGGTTGCACATTTGGGGTTCCTAGCACTAACTGGCCCCAAGATACGGGGCCCAAAGTCGGTCAACTGTGTCCATCTGCAGCAATGTCATTTCGGAACCCTTTGGGTCCAGAAACTCCTGCAGCTAGGGGGGCATCTAGGAACCCTTAACTACCGAGCTTGAAGTTTGGGGGACCTATGGCACGCAAATGGGCACAGTGAGGCATGCAAATGGGCACAGTGAGGCTGCAAATGGGCACAGTGAGGCATGCAATGGGCACAGTGAGGCTGCAATGGGCACAGTGAGGCTGCAATGGGCACAGTGAGGCTGCAATGGGCACAGTGAGGCTGCAATGGGCACAGTGAGGCTGCAATGGGCACAGTGAGGCTGCAAATGGGCATTGTTGACCCTCTTTTTCCACTTGCAGTAGCTGCGCATTTCTCACCCTAGGCTTATACTCGAGTCAATACGTTTTCCCAGTTGTTTGTGGTAAAATTAGGTGCCTCGGCTTATATTCGGGTCGGCTTATACTCGAGTATATACGGTAATTCGAAAACATTAACCACTTCCCTTCCGGAGGATTTACCCCCCCCCCCTTCCTGACCAGGCCATTTTTGCAATATGGCACTGTGTTACCTTATCTGACAAGTGCACGCTTATGCAACACTGGAACCCAAATAAAATGTTTTTTTTTTTTTTCTCCACAAATAGAACTTTCTTTTGGTGATCTTTGACCACCTCTGCGGTTTTTAAGTTAGGAATATTTTTTTTTTTACAATTTAAAAAAAAATATATATATTTTTTTACTTTCTGCTACAAAACACACATCGCGGACTCGCTGGACAGGTAAGTGTCCTTATTAAACGTCAGCAGCTACAGTGTTTGTAGTTGCTGACTTTTAAAGAAAACGACAGACCTCTTCTTTAATTGGTTTGCGCAAAAGTTAAAGCATCTACAAAACGATGGGATATATTTACTAGTAATGGCGGCAATCAGCGACTTGTAGCGGGACTCCGTTATTGCGACAGACAAATTGGACACTGACAGTTTTTGGGGACCAGTGACACTAACAGTGATCAGTGCTAAAAAAAATATGCACTGTCACTGTACTAACAACACTGGCTAGGAAAGGAGTTAAAGTGGAAGTAAACGTCCATCTTTTGCTTTTACCTATAGAGAAGCCTATAATAAGGCTTACCTATAGGTAGTGTAAATATCTCCTAATCATGCGCCGTTTAGGAGATATTTACATTACATGCAGCCAGTGACATCACTGCCACCCGGGGCGTGAATGGCGGCCCCCGCGTGCATGCGCGGAAGTGACATCATCGTGGCTCTGGCCAGTCACAGAGCCGGAGCCCACGAACCCGGAAGCAAGACGGGTGAAGATGGGAGCCCCAGCAGCGCTGACTTCTAGTCACTGAAGGGCTTCGTTTTAAGGCAAGTTTAACATAATGTGCTAGTATGTGATGCATACTAGCACATTATGGCTTTACCTGGCAGGTTTCCAAAAAAAAAAAGAAAAAAAGGCCAGCAGTTTACAACTGCTTTAACATCAGGGGCGATGAAAGGGTTAACTGTGTGCCTAGCCAGTGTTTGTGTGTGCTGTGGGGGGGAGGTGCTTTTACCAGGGTCAGACATGGATCCTTGCTTTGCAGAAATACAGGATCCATTCGCTAATGACAGACCGGCGATCCGCCTTGTTCACATAGGCAGACCGCCGTTCTGCCCAACCATTGGTGGGTGCCGCCAGACATCAAGTCCATGGTACCCGCAGATCAGCGGGAGCAGGCCGACGCCTGCAGCGTGCATGGGCGCCACCCTACCTGGGAGGTGTTGGATCACGTGATCCCGCACAGCAGAGCCACATTGCCACCATATATGCAAGTTATACGGTCAGCAAGTGGTTAAAAAATACACTTGGCTGTGTTATATGGGGAGGGGGATGGTATCTTACCATAGGCAATGGGAGCCTTGTGAGGGCCAGCATACACTTCAGAGCTGAAATCCGAACGGCCTGGAAATAATAAAAATAAATAATAAAAATAAATAATAAAAATAAACGTTAAACAACCAGCCAAAATATACATGTAAATGTATTTTTATTTCCTACTTACAAATCTGAGGCCTCATTCACAAAGACGTACATAAGAGGACACCCGCGTGAGGGCGGAGTTCTGCCGCCACGGGAGACACAACTGGTTCCCATGCACGGTTGTGTTACACTGTACACGTATGAGATTTTTTTTTTTTCCACTGAAGGGCCCCCCTCGACGAGGCTCCACTGAAGGGCCCCCCTCGACGAGGCTCCACTGAAGGGCCCCCCTCGACGAGGCTCCACTGAAGGGCCCCCCCCCGACGAGGCTCCACTGAAGGGCCCCCCCCGACGAGGCTCCACTGAAGGGCCCCCCCCCCCCCGACGAGGCTCCACTGAAGGGCCCCCCCCCCCCTGACGAGGCTCCACTGAAGGGCCCCCCCCCCCGACGAGGCTCCACTGAAGGGCCCCCCCCCCCCCCCCCCCCCCCCCCCCCCCCCCCCCATGGGGCACCCCCTGCAGACCCCCCCCCCCCCCCCCCCCCCCCGCCTGCACCCCCCCCCCCCCCCCCCCCCCCCCCCCCCACGGGCACCGCCCCCCCATCCCCCCCGCTCCCCCCCCCCCCCCCCCCCCCCCCCCCCCCGCCTGCACCCCCCCCCCCCCCCCCCCCCCCCCCCCCCCCCCCCCCCCCCCCCCCCCCCCCCCCCCCCCCCCCCCCCCCCCCCCCCCAGGGGCACCCCCCCCCCCCTGCCTGCACCCCCCCCCCCCCCCCCCCCCTCACCCATGAGGCCCCCCCCCCCCCCCCCCCCCCCCCCCCCCCCCCCCCCCCCCCCCCCCCCGACCCCCCCTCTCCCCCCCCCCCCCCCCCCCCCCCCCCCCCGGCCCCCCCCCCCCGCCCCCCCCCCCCCCCCCCCCCCCCCCCCCCCCCCCCCCCCCCCTCCCCGATGGGACCCCCCCCCCCCCCCCCCCCCCCCCCCCCCCCCCCCCCCACCATGAGGCGCTGGCACCGCCCCATGGCACCCATAGAGGCCTGCACCGACGAGGCCCCCCCCCCCCCTCACCCCCCCCCCCCCCCCCCCCCCCCCCCCCCCCCCCCCCCCCCCCCCCCCCCCCCCCCCTCCCCCCCCCGCCCCCCCCCCCCCCCCCCCCCCCCCCCCCGCACTGAATGGGCCCCCCCCCCCACTGAAGGGCCCCCCCCCCCGACGAGGCTCCACTGAAGGGCCCCCCCCCCCCCCGGCGAGGCTCCACTGAAGGGCCCCCCCCCCCCCCGGCGAGGCTCCACTGAAGGGCCCCCCCCCCCCCCCGGCGAGGCTCCACTGAAGGGCCCCCCCCCCCGACGAGGCTCCACTGAAGGGCCCCCCCCGACGAGGCTCCACTGAAGGGCCCCCCCCCCGACGAGGCTCCACTGAAGGGGCCCCCCCGACGAGGCTCCACTGAAGGGGCCCCCCCGACGAGGCTCCACTGAAGGGGCCCCCCCGACGAGGCTCCACTGAAGGGGCCCCCCCGACGAGGCTCCACTGAAGGGCCCCGACGAGGCTCCACTGATGATCATTGCTCTGATTATCAGTGTAAATGTGTGCTGTCAGAATCATCGGTTACAGCCTCTCCTCTTGCTGTGACAGCGTGTGAGAAAAGGAATGCCGCTAGTTTGGCAAGTTTGTTTACATGCGATGAGCTGTGATTGGAGACTGCTGATCACATGGTAAAAGGTCGCTAGGCCCACCTCCCCCGCCTCCTCCGAATGAAACCGTAAAACTTCCTGGGATCTATGAGGTACATATCCCAGGAGGCACAGCGCACGTCCTTTGCCTAGGTGAATGAGTATTGGAGGCGGGACCAAACCCTTTAAAAAAAACATGCTGTCACTACAGGTCAGGTATGATGCCCCACGCCATGTACATACCATGCTGGCACTACAGGTCAGGTACGATGCCACGCGCCATGTACATACCATGCTGGCACTACAGGTCAGGTACGATGCCCCACGCCATGTACATACCATGCTGGCACTACAGGTCAGGTACGATGCCACGCGCCATGTACATACCATGCTGGCACTACAGGTCAGGTACGATGCCGCGTGCCATGTACATACCATGCTGGCACCACAGGTCAGGTACGATGCCGCGCGCCATGTACATACCATGCTGGCACCACAGGTCAGGTACGATGCCACACTCCATGTACATACCATGCTGGCACTACGGGTCGGGTACGATGCCACGCGCCATGTACATACCATGCTGGGACTACAGGTCAGGGACGATGCCATACGCCATGTACATACCATGCTGGGACTACAGGTCAGGTACGATGTCACATGCCATGTACATACCATGCTGGCACTACAGGTCAGGTACGATGCCACACATTATGTACATACCATGCTGGCACTACAGGTCGGGTACGATGCCACACGCCATGTACATACCATGCTGGCACTACAGGTCAGGTACGATGCCACACGCCATGTACATACCATGCTGGCACTACGGGTCAGGTACGATGCCACGCGCCATGTACATACCATGCTGGCACTACAGGTCGGGTGCGATGCCACACGCCATGTACATACCATGCTGGCACTACAGGTCGGGTACGATGCCACACGACATGTACATACCATGCTGGCACTACAGGTCAGGTACGATGCCACATGCCATGTACATACCATGCTGGCACTACGGGTCAGGTACGATGCCACACACCATGTACATACCATGCTGGCACTACAGGTCAGGTACGATGCCACACATCATGTACATACCATGCTGGCACTACAGGTCAGGTACGATGCCACACGCCATGTACATACCATGCTGGCACTACAGGTCAGGAGGAGGAGCTTTCTGATGAGGGTGTCGATGTGAACATTCAGGATATCCGCAGCATCCAGCAGAAGGGGCTCCAGGCAGGTCAGTGTGGACAGTTGAACGATGCGGTCAGAGCAGGAGAGCGCCTCCATCAGCAGAAACACCAACTACACGGGGAAGACATCCAGATATGAGAGGGATAAACAGTCACTACAGGAAGGAGGAATCTTATCACAGTGTACGTCCTTCACAGAACCCCCCTCCCCCAACCTTTGCTAGTTTAGCCCACCAATAATCTGCATTGCATTGGCACTTTCTAGCCCCCCCCCCCTTTAACTGATGAGGCAGCAGCGAAAGGTGTACCCACGCGGCAGCAGGAATTAAGCCCCTCTGTTACTTCTGGTGGGTGCTACCGCCTGCCAATCGTGGCCCATTCAAGTAAATCGGGCCAATCTGCAAGCGCCCCGCAACTGCATGCTTCTGCGGGGTCCAGGGGGGTGAGACAGCAACAAAAACGCCATCTGCTTTAACCCCTTGTTTGCTGTACCGCACAAGGTTGCAGGGCACTTGCAGGGAGGCCTCATTCACTTGAATGGGTCAGGCTTGGCAGGCGCTACACCCTCCAACCATGAGAGGGCGTAGAACTCCTGCTGCGTTAGCGTACACCCCCGGCCACTGCAGCTAAAGCGGGAGCGGTTGGGGGCCATAAAAACAGGTCTTAATTATGAGACAACTCCTCTGATAATTATTTTCACTCCTCTGTCAGAAATCTTGCGAGAAGCACCTGGCCGTGGCTGGTTTATGGTGAAATGATCTGTCCACTTCAGGATTATGGCCCCAACAGCGCTCACTGGAACATTCAGGAGTTTAGAAATCCTTCTGTAACCAATGCCATCGGTAGGTTTTGCAACAATAAGGTTATGAACGTCTTTAGGGAACTCTTTGCTTTTACCCATCATGAGATGTTTCTTGTGTGACACCTCGGTAATGAGACACCTTTTTATAGGCCATCAGGTGAGACTGAACCAGCCGATATTAATGTGCACTGACAAGGGGCAGGGTGGCTAATTACTGATAGGATTACAGCTGGTGTCTTGGCTTTCCATGCCTTTTTGCACCTCTCTTTCTTCATGTGTTCAATACTCTCCCCCCCCCCCCTGAGTCATTCCATTTTAAAGAACACCTTTGGGTTGAATTAGAGCGGAGACTGCAAGCCAGGCCTTCTCATCCAACATCAGTGCCTGACCTCACAAACGCCCTTCTGGAAGAATGGTCAAACATTCCCATAGACACCCTCCTAAACCTTGTGGACGGCCTTCCCAGAAGAGTTGAAGCTGTTATAGCTGCAAAGGGCCAACTCAATATTGAACCCTCCGGACTAAGACTGAGAGGCCATTAAATGTCATGTGTGTGTAAAGGCAGGCGTCCCAATACTTTTGCCAATATAGTGTAGATGAATGTGGCCTCAGCCACGCCCCCCCCCCCCCCGACATGTTTCGCCCCACTTACCAAGCCCCCTAGTGAGCCGGGCGAAACATACCAGGGGAGCGTGGCTGGAGCGGCACTGACCACATTTATCTACATATTAACCACTTCAGCCCCGGACCAATTGGCAGCCAAAGGACCAGGCCCCTTTTTGCGATTCTGGACTGCGTTGCTTTAACTGCGCGGACGTGCGACGTGGCTCCCAAACAAAATTGGCGTCCTTTTTTTTCCCACAAATAGAGCTTTCTTTTGGTGGTATTTGATCGCCCCTGCGGTTTTTATTTTTTGCGTTATAAAAAAAATAGAGCGACAATTTTGAAAAAAAAAATGCAATATTTTTTGCTATAATAAATATCCCCAAAAAATATATAAAAAAACATTTTTTTCCCTCAGTTTAGGCCGATACGTATTCTTCTACATATTTTTGGTTAAAAAAAAAAAAAAAAAAAAAAAAATCGCAATTAGGGATTATTGATTGGTTTGCGCAAAAGTTATAGCGTTTACAAAATAGGGGATAGTTTTATAGCATTTTTATTAATATTTTTTTTTTTACTAGTAATGGCGGCGATCAGCGATTTTTATTGTGACTGCGACATTATGGCGGACACATCGGACATTTTTGGGACCATTGTTATTTGTACAGCAATCAGTGCTATTTAAATGCATTGATTCCTGTATAAATGACAGTTGTAGTGAAAGAGTTAACCACTAGGGGGAGGGGTTATGGGCTGTGACGTGTGTGTTTTTTTACATTAGGGGGCGGGGCTAATGTCTGACGTCACTGATCGGCTTTCCCGATGACCGGGAACAGCCGATCAGTGACAGTCAGTGTAGGAAGCGCGGGGAGAGGTTTGTTTACACAGACCTCTCCCCGTTCTTCAGCTCTGTGACCCGATCGCGGGATACCAGCAGGGATCGGGTCTGCTGGTCCCGTGGCCACAGAGCTCCCGACCGGGTCGCGAGCGCGCCGCTGGCGGCGCGCGACCCACGGGCAGGCAATTAAAGGGCCACGTACAGGTACGTGATTTTGCCTGGCCGTGCCATTCTGCCGCAGTATATCTGCGTGAGGCGGTCGGGAAGCGGTTAAAGAGGAAGTAAACCCCGATGGGTTTTACTTCCTCTTTATTCCCCTGCAAAGTAAAAGCATAATGGGCTAGTATACAAAACAATAGGATCTCCACTTACCGACGGCAGCTCTGTCAGGAGAACCTGCTTTGGCAGACAGTTCAGCACATGAGATAACGCCTTCAGGTAATTTGGTTTATTATCTACATAAGAAAAAGAGGAAAAAATAATAAAAAACATGAATAGCGCAAAACGATGAGCAGAATTTATCCCGATACAATTCACACATCTAACAGACCACAGAGGACAAAACGTATTACTTTCATTCGCAGAGTGAAATCCTTCCACTAGTTTGGGGACATTCTCTGTGAAGAACCTCTGGCGATACATGATCCGGATATCCGCGTGGCACGCCTTGTTCAGGATATCCGGAGATTCCGAGACCAGGAGAGAGAACATGTCAGCAGCCAGCGGGCCCAGAGCCCCATCACACAGCAAGCCGATCATCTGAGGAGAGACATTCAACATCCATCAGATGGGAGATACAAAGTAACATTGTTTATAAACATTGATCAGACGGGAGATGGAGAGATTCAAAGTAACATTGTTTATAAACATTGATCAGACAGGAGATATAAAGTAACATTGTTTATAAACATTGATCAGAGAGGAGATGGAGAAATACAAAGTAACATTGTTTATAAACATTGATCAGACGCGAGATGGAGAGATATAAAGTAACATTGTTTATAAACATTGATCAGAGAGGAGATGGAGAGATATTAAGTAACATTGTTTATAAACATTGATCAGACGGGAGATGGAGGGATATAAAGTAACATTGTTTATAAACATTGATCAGAGAGGAGATGGAGAGATATACAGTAACATTGTTTATAAACATTGATCAGACGGGAGATGGAGGGATATAAAGTAACATTGTTTATAAACATTGATCAGACGCGAGATGGAGAGATATAAAGTAACATTGATCAGGCGGGAGATGGAGAGATATAAAGTAACATTGATCAGGCGGGAGATGGAGAGTAACATTGTTTATAAACATTGATCAGACAGAAGATGGAGAGATATAAAGTAACATTGTTTATAAACATTGATCAGACAGGAGATGGAGAGATATACAGTAACATTGTTTATAAACATTGATCAGACAGGAGATGGGACTCTTTCACACATGGACTCCGCTTGCTCAGCAGGGATCGCTCCGTTGATCCCCGCTGAGCCGGCGGATGACAGATGCGTCTCGGCTCACTGTGGAAAGATGGACCTGTCAGATCTCTGCTCTCCTCTATGGGGGGGGGGGGGGGGGGGGGGGAAATCGGATGAAAACCAGCTGCCTGTCCGTTTTCATAGGGTCCGTCTGGATTTAGCGGATCGGATGTTAGCGGACAGGTCACCACTGACATCTGTCGCTCCATAGAGGTGCATGGAACGTTACGTTTAGGCCCGCCTGATAAACTGAACAGTCGGTATGTGTGAAAGAGCCAATAGAGAGATACAAGGTAACATTGTTTATAAACATTGATCAGACGGGAGATGGAGATACAAAGTAACATTGTATCGCTCTATTTCACGTCTGATCAATGTTTATAAAAAAATGTACTTTGTATCTCTCTAACATTGTTTATAAACATTGATCAGAAGGGAGATAGAGAGATACAAAGTAACATTGTATCTCTCCATTTCCCGTCTGATCAATGTTTATAGACATGTTACTTTGTATCTCTCTATTTCCCCGTCTGATCAAAGTAACATTGTTTATAAACCTTGATCAGATTGGAGATGGAGAGATACAAGGTAACATTGTTTATAAACATTGATCAGACGGGAGATGGAGAGATACAACGTAACTTTGTATCTCTCCATTTCCCGTCTGATCAAGGTTTATAAACAATGTTACTTTGTATCTCTCTATTTCCCCATCTGATCAAAGTAACATTGTTTATAAACATTGATCAGACGGGAATGTCCCGATACCACTTTAAGACCGAGTACAAGTACTGATACTTTTTTTTCCAAGTACTCGCCGATACCGATTACCAAATACTTTTTTTTTAATGTCATGTGGCAGTTTTCAAAGCACAATGATAGGTGGCACTGATTAAGCAGTACTGATGAGCACTGACAGGATTAGGTGGCACTGATATGCAGCACTGATGAGCACTGATAGATGGCTGGGCGAGTTTGGGGGTGGAGGAACTTGACTGGCCTGCACAGAGTCCTGACCTCAACCCCCCATAGAACCCCTTTGGGATGAATTCGATCAGAGACTGCGAGCCAGGCCTTCTCGTCCAACATCAGTGCCTGACCTCTCAAATGCCCTTCTGAAAGAATGGTCAAACCTTCCCATAGACACCCTCCTAAACTTTGTGGACGGCCTTCCCAGAAGAGTTGAAGCTGTTATAGCTGCAAAGGGCCAACTCAATACTGAACCCTGCTGGCCATACACTATATGAAAAATCGTCCGAAATTCAGTCATTTAGACCGTTTGTTCCTTTTTCGGACAGTTAATGGGCACAAAAATCGATAATCGTTGAGCCGAAAAAATAAAGGACAAGTTTGGAAATTTTTGGCTGAACGAACGATAAATTGCGTTTTCCCGTCTGCACTCGGTATATGTAAAAAGAACTAACAAAAAATACTTTAAATTTATGTCCACTGAACGATTCGTCGGTCATTACATGCTGGCACTTATCGTTTGCGCTCGCGGCCGAACGTTCGCTTTTTTTTAAAATGGGTTCGCTCGATTTTTTTCGCATTGTGTACGGCCAGCATAAGATGAAAGTTCGTGTAAAGGCAGGCGTCCCAATACTTTTGGTAATATCATGTTTTATAGAATTACACAAAAAAAATAAAAATAATTTCTGTTTTGAATTTACAACAAAGTACGAGTTCGATCTCGCCGATTAAATTTCGATCTAATCGGTTTCCAGAATCCTATAAAAACGCTGTGAGAATTCAGGAATAATTCACCTTTTTAGTCAGCTGCCCGTTGAGGGGGTGGTACCGCAGGATCAGCGCTTTGGTCACCTGCAAAGAGTCACAACATCCGTCATCATTTATTACATTGTTACATTTATTATACATTATCATCTGAGATCAATAATCCTAGGAAAATACATTCCAAGCCGGGCGGTCGAGTCTGGAAGGAGATTTTTGTTGAACTCTCAGATCATCTTTAACCACTTCAATACCAGACACTTAGACACCTTCCCGCCCAGGCCAATTTACAGCTTTCAGCGCTGTCGCAATTTGAATGACAATTGCGCGGTCACGCTACACTGCACCCAAACAAATTTTTTATCATTTTGTGCCAACAAATAGAGGTTTCTTTTGGTGATATTTGATCACCTCTGCGATTTTAATTTTTTGCGCAACAAACAAAAAAAGACCGAAAATTTTGAAAAAAACACAAGTTTTTCTTTGTCACTGTTAATTTTTTTTGTAAATAAGTGCGTTTTCTTTTTCAATGATGGGCACTGATATGGCTGCACTGATAAGGGGGCACCGATGGGCACCAATGAGGTGGCACCGATGGGCACCAATGAGGTGGCACCGATGGGCACCCATACACACATATAGGTGGCACTGATAGGTGAGCATGGATAGGCACCGATGGACGCTGATGGGTGGCACTGATGACGCTGATGGGTGGCACTGATGACACTGATGGGTGGCACTGATGACACTGATGGGTGGCACTGATGGGCATCCCTGTTTTAAAAACATAAATATGATGTGCCAATTAGTGCCCATCTGTGGGCACTGATTGGCATATTTTGTGCATTTTTTAACATGTGGATGGCCATGGGGGATGTACCCGGCCATCCACATGCTGGGGGCTTCCCTGGTTGTCCTGGGGGCTTCCCTGGTGGTCTAGTGTGGGCATCTGAGGGGGGGCTGCGCTGATAAACAATCAGCACAGACCGCCCCCTGTCAGGAGAGCCGCCGATCGGCTCTCCTCTACTCGCGTCTGTCAGACGCGAGTGAGGAAAAGCCGATCAACGGCTCTTCCTGTGTACATCGTGATCAGCCGTGATTGGACACGGCTGATCACGTGGTAAAGAGCCTCCGCCGGAGATCAGTGTAGCGGTGTGTCAGACTGACACACCGCTCCACCGATCGCCGTGATACGCGCCCCCGCGGGCGCGCTGCGGCTGTTATCCTGAAGGACGTCCTTGTCAGGATAACGAAACCACTTCCCGGACGTCAATCTGCTATTGACTGGGCGGTAAGTGGTCAATGATCAAATCTGGGACTACGAGTGTTGCGGCGCTCTCAGGGCGGCCATAGGGGGGCGATATCTCCCCAATACTCAGAGGAAATAGTCATCTGTCAATGGCGCCATGAAAGTGACCCCGCGGTCTATACATATGGGGGGGGGGGGGGGATTAAAATATAATTCTTTTTTTTTTTTTTGGAGTGGACCCCTGTCAGTTTTTATTGCCGTCTGTCCTCCCGTTAAGGAGATTCACCCCTCTCTATTTACCATTATCATTAAAGGTGAAAAGTAAAAGAAAACCCAAAATTCTGGGTTGCCCCCAGAAAAGTAATAGAGGGGAATCTGGGGGACACCAGTTCTGAAGACCTTGTGGGGGGATTCCCTTTATTTGCAGGGATTTCCTCTCACTTCCTGTTTTGGCTAGGAGACAGGAAGTGAAGGGAAATCTCCCCAACGGGACACAGATGGCGAAAAACAAACCTGGACAGGGGTTATAACCCTCCCTTACTCTATCCAGATCTACTTAAACAGCAGAGAAAAAAAAATCTGGTCTCTATCCCAACCAGGCAGAGCGGAGTGTGTAAATCTCAGAAGTGGATGGACACAGAAGACGCAAAAACTTTGACAGGTAGGAGGTGCACCGAATGGAAATTTTAGTACCGAAAATGGAGGATGCCCTTGGCCAGAACCAAAATAATTTTTTTATATATATATATATATATATATATATATATATATATATATATATATATATATATATATATATATATATATATATATATATATATATATATATTAAAATTGTATAATATTCAACTTTTTCATCAATATCATGAATTTAGCGGAGTTTGTCGGCCATTATCTGCGTCTTTAGCGTAAGAATAAGCTCACGAAAAATTCATCCCTTTAAAAATTCTACGTACGTCGTCACACTAGAGATGCACTGAAATTTCAGCGGCCGAAACATATTGGGGGGGGGGGGGATGCGGTTATCGGGATTTTGCGGGTAAAGAGAAAAAAGGTGCCGATAATGGCATTTAAATTCGTGATATTGATGAAAAAGTTGAATATTATACAATTTTATATATAAAATAGAAGAACCTTTATCTGCACCTTTAGCGCAAGAATAAGCTCACGAAAAATTCATCCCTTTAAAAATTCAATGTACGTCGTCACACTAGAGATGCACTGAAATTTCAGCGGCCGAAACATATCAGGGGGAGCAAATGCAGTTATTGTGATTTTGCAAATTGAGAAAAAAAGGTGCAGCACAGAAACCGCACACGCGATTTTGCCACCAGTTTTGCCGCAATTTTATCATGCCAAAAACAGCATCAAAAAAAATGTAACACGGGTGCATTTCAACAGGGAGGTGCGTTTTTGGCGCAAGCAAGATTTTTAACACCACAACAGAAGCGCAAAAGACCAGTGCGATGACGTACAATTTAATGGAACGCCATCTTGAGCTTTTCTTTTCTTGCGCTAAAGGTGCCGATAATGGCCGACAATAAATTCATATTAGTTTAAATTCATGATCTAAATAAAAAAGTGGCATACAATTATGTATAAAAATATATTATATACCTTTTTAACCAGTTCCCGACCGGCGCACAACGATGTACGTCGGCAGAATGGCACGGACAGGCATAAGGGCGTACAGGTACGTCCTTTTAAATTTGCAGCCGTGCCATCATGAGCGTGGTCGGGACCTCCGTGAGTCGGATTGCGGTTCCCGCGGACTCAATCACCTTGGGGATACCCGCGATCGCTTCGCAGGGAGGAAGAACGGGGAGATGCTAAAGTAAACAAGCATCTCCCCGTTCTGCCTAGCAAGAGTGTCACTGATCTCTGCTCCCTGTGATTGGAGCAGAGATCAGTGATGTGAAAAACACAGCCACGCCCCCCCACAGTTAGCAACACTCCCCTAGGACACACACACGCCCCTACACTGCCACCTAGTGGTTAACCCCTTCACTGCCATTTACATAGGAATCAGTGCATTTGTATAGCACTGATCGCTGTATAAATGACAATGGTCCCAAAAATGTGTCAAAATTGTCCGATGTGTCCGCCATAATGTCGCAGTCACAATAAAAAAACAAAAAAAAAAATGCTGATCGCCGCCATTACTAGTAAAAACATTTTTTTATAAAAATGCCATAAAACTATCCCCTATTTTGTAAACGCTATATTGCGATTTATTTTACCAAATATATTTAGAAGAATACGTATCGGCCTAAACTGAGGAAAACATATTTTTTTATATATTTTGGGGGATATTTATTATGGCAAAAAGTAAATACATTTTTTTTTTTTCAAAATTGTCGCATTATTTTTGTTTATAGCGCAAAAATAAAAAAAATGCAGAGGTGATCAAATACCACCAAAAGAAAGCTCTATTTGTGGGGGGGAAAAGGACGCAAATTTTGTTTGGGAGCCACATCGCACGACCGCGCAATTGTCAGTTAAAGCGACGCAGTGCCGAATCGCAAAAAGTGCTCTGGTCTTTGGGCAGCCAAATGGTCCGGGGCTGAAAGTGGTTAAAAAAAAAAAAAAAAAAACACAAATTTTTGGTTTGGGCGCCAAAATTTCCATTCGGTGCACCTCTACTTCACACTGGTGGTCCATTGCGCTTCCATTGTGGTCACTTGCTTGATGCATTTTTGGTCAGTTAAAAAAAAAAATAATAAATAAAAAACGCACCTCGCTGTCAAAATGAATTGAAAAACGCAAGAATGCACCAATGTAACATTTTTTGAGTCACATGACCGATAAACAAAAATAAATAAAAAATCATAAGCACGTGCGTTTTTGGTGCCATTATCGGCACCTTTTTTTCTCTTATTGGCGAAATGCCGATAAAACCATTTTCGCCACCCGATGCATTTCATCTCGGTGTTGATCGTTTTGCCCAGAGTGCAGCCTAAATAAAAAGCCGGACCTTGAGACTACCTGACCCTGGTCACTAATAATCTGACCGGGACATCTCTAGATATCACAGGACAATATCACACCATCAGGACCGTTAGTCTTTTTTTTTTTTTAACAAAGCTTTCCGGTTCTTACCCAGACGAGCAGCGTCATAGCCCGAGTCCTCGTGTGCTCATCCGCCAGGCCTAGCTCTATTTTACAAGATGCGCTCTGCAGTACATCATCCACAAGATCCCCTGTGAGGAGGGAAACAAACAAGAAATTTTAATTTATTAAAGCTTGGACTGTATAGTCACCTGCTGACTTGGCACCATTCACAGGCAGCTTCACTCTTCAATAAGACATGGAAGTTGCAGCCAACACAATTTTAATTCAGCCAATTGCAGTAGAGAGGATGATTTTCTGTCGTCTTAAGTGTGACAAGAGAATGAAGTAAACCCAACCATAAAACAGTTTCATTTCCGGCACG
>CM053036.1:5585955-5603455 GCA_028564925.1 Lithobates sylvaticus
AAGATCCCGGTTCTCTGAGGGGAGAAGAGACTGACCGTCTGTTCATACAAAGTATGAACAAGCGATCTGTCATCTCCCCTAGACAGTCCCATCCCCCCCTTCAGTTAGAACACAGAGAGAGAACACATTTAACCCCTTGATCAGCCCCCCCCCCCCTAGTGTTAACCACTTCACTGCCAGTGACATTTTTACAGTAATCAGTGCATTTTTAGAGCACTGATCGCTGTATAAATGACAATGGTCCCAAAAATGTGTCAAAAGTGTCCGATGTGTCCGCCATAATGTCGCAGTAAAAAAAAAAAAAAAAAAAAAAAAAAACGCAGCTCGCTGAGCAAGCGGCTATCCACGGGGCGGATCTGCACTGATCCGCCCCGTGTGAAAGAGCCCTTACTAAATGAAATGTGTGCAGAACCGCTTTAAGTTAATTGGCAACGGGTCAGTATCAGGATTAGGAATAAAAGAGCATCTTAGAGAGTGAGAGTGTCTCAGAAGTAAAGGTGGGCAGAGGGTCACCAATCTGTGAAAAGCTGCGTCTACAAAATGAACGAACAATTTCAGAATAACGCTCCTCAGTGAAATGTCACTTACAATAAGAACTAGAAGTACCTGGAATGGATGGAATTTGGAGGTGAAATTGTTTTCGGTGAGCACAGAAACATCTCCGTCTAGGAAAAGGTTTACAATCTGGGAGACGCTTGAAGATGCCAACCTAGAAGACATCAAAGAATATCAACCAGGACTTCTATATTATAACAGGTAATGAAATCTGCACCGGTGATGAACATCGGATACAATACAACCTACAATGCAGCGATTCAACTTCTTTTCCCACCAATCACACTTCCTAAAAGGTCCCTCATCCTGGCAGGTTATGCAATTCTTACCTCTGGTAGATGTTTTTAGGCATATTTTTAGAACACATCAAACTCTATTGTGAAAGGTCTACAGCCCCTGTGTGCTTTTACCAGGTCCTATGAGCCTATTCCTCCCACTGACACCAATGATGGGGCACTATTCCTCCCACTGACACCAATGATGGGGCACTATTCCTCCCACTGACACCAATGATGGGGCACTATTCCTCCCACTGACACCAATGATGGGGCACTATTCCTCCCACTGACACCAATGATGGGGCACTATTCCTCCCACTGACACCAATGATGGGGCACTATTCCTCCCACTGATACCAATGATGGGGCACTATTCCTCCCACTGACACCAATGATGGGGCACTATTCCTCCCACTGACACCAATGATGGGACACTATTCCTCCCACTGACACCAATGATGGGACACTATTCCTCCCACTGACACCAATGATGGGACACCATTCCTCCCACTGACACCAATGATGGGACACCATTCCTCCCACTGACACCAATGATGGGGCACTATTCCTCCCACTGACACCAATGATGGGGCACTATTCCTCCCACTGACACCAATGATGGGGCACTATAACTCCCACTGACACCAATGATGGGGCACTATTCCTCCCACTGACACCAATGATGGGGCACTATTCCTCCCACTGATACCAATGATGGGGCACTATTCCTCCCACTGACACCAATGATGGGGCACTATTCCTCCCACTGACACCAATGATGGGACACTATTCCTCCCACTGACACCAATGATGGGGCACTATTCCTCCCACTGTCACCAATGATGGGACACCATTCCTCCCACTGACACCAATGATGGGGCACTATAACTCCCACTGACACCAATGATGGGGCACTATTCCTCCCACTGACACCAATGATGGGGCACTATTCCTCCCACTGATACCAATGATGGGGCACTATTCCTCCCACTGACACCAATGATGGGGCACTATTCCTCCCACTGATACCAATGATGGGACACTATTCCTCCCACTGATACCAATGATGGGACACCATTCCTCCCACTGACCCCAATGATGGGACACTATTCCTCCCACTGACACCAATGATGGGACACTATTCCTCCCACTGATACCAATGATGGGACACCATTCCTCCCACTGACCCCAATGATGGGGCACTATTCCTCCCACTGACACCAATGATGGGGCACTATTCCTCCCACTGACCCCAATGATGGGGCACTATTCCTCCCACTGACCCCAATGATGGGGCTCTATTCCTTCCTTGTTTACTTCCAGCCAGGACCGGAAGTGAGGTCATGACGTTGCTCCAGTCCTCCAAGGCCATATAGGCAATCAACTCTTTGATCGCCTGTGTGGCCAGCTGGCGGCACCGTCAGATCGATTCTCGAGCGATTCGGTGGAAATGGTAACCGACGGGAGGGGGTGGGGGAAGACATCCCCTCCCGCCCCTTCTGAAGATGTTCCAGTGGCTCATGAGAAAGCCAGCCGCCGGCTGTAAAAAAAAAACGATACCGGGGATACGGCTGATAGCTTTACCCATAATCCCGATAAACCACTTGCAAACTGTAACACATATATATATATATATATATATATATATATATATATATATATATATATATATATATATATATATATATATATATATATATATATATATATATATATATATATATACATACACACACACACACACACACACACACTGTGTATGGAATATATATATAAAAAATGATTCAATCACTCCCATTGTTTTGCTCTTTGCAAAGATGTGTCCAGTGACAACACCTGGAACTCTAGACAACACACACAGTATACAGATAATATAAATTATTGTACGGGGGACTCACTCGGGGGCGAGGTGAGTGGTGGCCGCGCTGATTACAGGCACCATGGCGGTAAGAACACTGTCATTCAGAAGAAGGTGACTTTCCACTGCGGTCTCCCTGTCTGAGGAAAGTGACAACCATTAAACTCTGTGCAACCTCAACTGTCACACAACTTACAGCAAAAAAAGGGGAAAAAAAAGTCAATGTAAACCACACGTGACATTCACAACTAATTCATTTATAATTAATCCAAAATGCTGAACCATTTCTAGTTCTGCTCCACCGTTCGTGTGACCGCATAGCCAGGCGAGGAGCTCATCTTCCTCCATGGCAGTTAAAGTGTTACCTGCAGCCACTACAGCTGCCCCCCCTCCCCCGAGACTCTGCAGCCACTACAGCTGCCCCCCCCCCCCCGGGACCCTGCAGTCACTACAGCTGCCCCCCCGGGACCCTGCAGCCACTACAGCTGCCCCCCCCCCCCCCCGGGACCCTGCAGTCACTACAGCTGCCCCCCCCCCCCCCCCGGGACCCTGCAGTCCCTACAGCTGCCCCCCCCCCCGGGACCCTGCAGTCCCTACAGCTGCCCCCCCCCCCCCCCCCCCCCGGGACCCTGCAGTCCCTACAGCTGCCCCCCCCCCCCCGGGACCCTGCAGTCCCTACAGCTGCCCCCCCCCCCCCCCCCCCCCCCCCCCCCCCCCCCCCCCCCCCCCCGGGACCCTGCAGTCCCTACAGCTGCCCCCCCCCCCCCCCCCCCCCCCCCCCTCCCCGGGACCCTGCAGTCCCTACAGCTGCCCTCCCCGGGACCCTGCAGTCCCTACAGCTGCCCTCCCCGGGACCCTGCAGTCCCTACAGCTGCCCTCCCCGGGACCCTGCAGTCCCTACAGCGGCCCTCCCCGGGACCCTGCAGTCCCTACAGCTGCCCTCCCCGGGACCCTGCAGTCCCTACAGCTGCCCTCCCCGGGACCCTGCAGTCCCTACAGCTGCCCTCCCCGGGACCCTGCAGTCCCTACAGCTTGCCCTCCCCGGGACCCTGCAGTCCCTACAGCTTGCCCTCCCCGGGACCCTGCAGTCCCTACAGCTTGCCCTCCCCGGGACCCTGCAGTCCCTACAGCTTGCCCTCCCCGGGACCCTGCAGTCCCTACAGCTTGCCCTCCCCGGGACCCTGCAGTCCCTACAGCTTGCCCTCCCCGGGACCCTGCAGTCCCTACAGCTTGCCCTCCCCGGGACCCTGCAGTCCCTACAGCTTGCCCTCCCCGGGACCCTGCAGCCCCTACAGCTTGCCCTCCCCGGGACCCTGCAGCCCCTACAGCTTGCCCTCCCCGGGACCCTGCAGTCCCTACAGCTGCCCTATCTGGTCTCCGCTAGGAACACTTTCATGAGAAAGCCAGTCGCCGGCTGTAAAAAACAATACTGGGGTTAAGGGCGATTGTCTTTAGTCATAATCACAGTAAACCACTTGCAAACTGCACGGTATATATACATATTGCGGTCGGAAAGTGGTTAGTGCTAGTTAGTTTAGTCCAGCATGACAGGTCCTCTTTATGGAGAGATCTGGGGTCTAAAGGACCCCAAATCTCTCCTCTACCCTTAAAAGAAAAAATATAAAAAAATAAAATAAAATTTTAAATCTTAATCTTTTTCTTTAAAAAGAAGTGTTAATAAATCCATAAATATGACAATAGTGCATCGGCACCCCCACCCTACCCACAACCTATAAATGTTTTTTTTTCATGAACACCTATTTAGATGATCGTTATAACATCGGTCACGTGATATAGAATAACGATATATAATGCAGTGCCTGGCTGAGCGCTGAATGTTCCTGTAGGAGGAGATTTCACTCTATTCTCCCCTTTCTTCCTCTTCACACATCATTCGAGCAGGAGCCATTGGCTCTTGCAGCAGTCAATCAAATGCAGTGAAGAGGAAGTCCCGCTATGCAAGTCCATAGAGCGCGGCTCCACAGACACAAGGGTCAGGAGCGAGCACGCACCGCCTGTCCTCCATAGCAAACAGCTTGCTATAGGGACAAAAGAAAAAAAAGAGGAGGAGCCAAGATTGCTGCTAGGGACCTGAGAAGAGGAGGATGGGGGCAGCTCTGTGCAAAACCATTACACAGAGCAGGTGAGTATAACGGGTATGTTATTTTAACCGCTTCCCGACCGCCTCCTGCACATATACGTTGGCAGAATGGCACGGCTAGGCAAAAGCACGTATATATACGTCCCCTTTAATTGCCTAGCTGCCGCCGGCGCGCTCGCGACCCGGTCGGGAGCTCCGTGACCCCGGCCGCGGGACCAGCGGACCCGATCGCCACTGGTATCCCGCGATCGGGTCACAGAGCTGAAGAACGGGGAGAGGTCTGTGTAAACAAACCTCTCCCCGCGCTTCCTACTCTGCCTGTCACTGATGGGCTGTTCCCTGTCATCGGGAACGCCGATCAGTGACGTCAGACGTCAGCCACGCCCCCCCCTACTGTAAAAAAAAAAAAAAAAAAAAACATGACACGTCACACTAACTCCTCCCCGCCCCCTAGTGGTTAACTCCTTCACTGCCACTGTCATTTACATAGGAATCAGTGCATTTAAATAGCACTGATTGCTGTATAAATGACAATGGTCCCAAAAATGTGTCAAAAATGTCCGATGTGTCCGCCATAATGTCGCAGTCACAATAAAAATCGCTGATCGCCGCCATTACTAGTAAAAAAAAAAAATATTAATAAAAATGCTATAAAACTATCCCCTATTTCGTAAACGCTATAACTTTTGCGCAAACCAATCAATAATCGCTAATTGCGATTTTGTTTACCAAAAATATGTAGAAGAATACGTATCGGCCGAAACTGAGGAAAAAAAATGTTTTTTTATATATTTTTTGGGGATATTTATTATAGCAAAAAGTAAAAAAAATATTGCATTTTTTTTCAAAATTGTCGCTCTATTTTTGTTTATAGCTCAAAAAATAAAAACCGCAGGGGCGATCAAATACCACCAAAAGAAAACTCTATTTGTGGGAAAAAAAAAGGATGCCAATTTTGTTTGGGAGCCACGTCGCACGACTGCGCAATTGTCAGTTAAAGCGACGCAGTGCCGAATCGCAAAAAGGGGCCTGGTCCTTTGGCTGCCAATTGGTCCGGGGCTGAAAGTGGTTAATAATAAAAAAAACATCAAGACTTTAGTAACACTAATGAAAAATAAAAATGTTTGAGAACTGGAAGTGACGTCATGACATCGATTCGGTCCTCCAAGGGCATAGAGATGAGAGGCAGTCATCTTGCCATTGTTTATCTCTATGGCAAGCCACCCCCGGGTCTGGATGGTTCCTGGGCTCAGGGATTGGTAACGTATGCCTAGGGGACCACTGGGAAGCCGGGGGGGAAGGGCATGCACTCCTCCCGCCACTTCTAAAAGTGACCCCGTGGCGAACCCTTAGGTCTGGTATGGGTTTTGAGGGGAGGGGGGTTATTTTTTTCACAATTTTTTATTGTGGCAATTATTTTCTTTACATTCAGCTGTCAGCATGGAAACCGTTGTCAAGGATGCAGCGGTCGGCTTCCAGGGCCCACTCCTTAAAGCGGTTCTGCACTTTTTTTTTTTGTTTTTTTTTTAAATGTAATGCATAGGATTAGGTCAATTCTGGGACTCACGCGTTTCATGTTCTTAACTGGTTGCTGGCGTTTTTTTGTCCTATAAAAGATTTTTTAAAAATGTATTCTTGCTGGGGGCCATCTTGCCTGTGGGCATGTGAAACCCCACAGGCACTTCAGATGGCCCAGCATGCACTGCCGTTACTGCGCCGAGCTCGCGCGTGCGCAGTAACGGCAAAGTGCAGCTCACGTTCTCCGAAATCTCGCGAGATTGCGGAAGATGTGCCCGAAATCTCGCGAGATTGCGGAAGATGTGCCCGAAATCTCGCGAGATTGCGGAAGATGTGCCCGAAATCTCGCGAGATTGCGGAAGATGTGCCCGAAATCTCGCGAGATTGCGGAAGATGTGCCCGAAATCTCGCGAGATTGCGGAAGATGTGCCCGAAATCTCGCGAGATTGCGGAAGATGTGCCCGAAATCTCGCGAGATTGCGGAAGATGTGCCCGAAATCTCGCGAGATTGCGGAAGATGTGCCCGAAATCTCGCAAGATTTCGGAAGATGTCCGCACTGACTCCTGGGATCAATGACACCAGATCCCAGGAGACAGTGCGGCGTGACGACGATCGACGCAGAGACCCCGCCCACCGCCGCAGAGACAGAGGAAAGGAAGTCAGCGATTACAAGGTAAGTGGAAAAAAACAAAAAAAAATAAAATAAAAAACACACTTCATTTAGTACTCTTTGCCTGATTTGGAAGGCAAAGAGATTTACTAAATGAAATGTGTGCCGAACCGCTTTAACAAGCAGCTAATGGTAAAGGGGCCGGTGACCGTCGGCTCCAAAAATCGACATCTGAACAGCAGCTTTGGAAATTGGCAGTGAAGACGGAGGAGGGGAGATTCGCACCGGACATGTGTGACCCTGCCCTTAGATTTGTTACATTGTAGATTTTGCACATTAGTTTATTCATACAATAACAATAGATGTATATAGGATTGTGTGGGATCACCTTGCATTGCGGCCTGTACAGTCAGGGAGAGGAGGCAGGGCACCACCGTCTTCTGATAGAAGCACAGGGAATTGGCGTTTGGCTGGCACTGTACTGCCACCCGGTGAAGACTCCGACACACGGAAACGACGTCTTCAGCATTCATCTCTCCTTCTACAGCAATAAGAAGAATGGAAAAAATGAGCGCTCCGATTGGACGATGGTCATCCAATCGCTATTACAGAATGTGTCGGTGGAAAGTGATACTGCGGATCTCTGGTGGTGAGGAGTACCTACCTCTCTGAGCTCTTCTCAGGTGGCTGAGCAGGATGGGGACCGTCTCTTCCACAATACTGTGATGTGTAGACATTGCGGCTAAAGCTTCCAGACATTTCAGCCGTACGGCGTGCTCTGGGATAACGCTGCCTGCGGGTTCAACGCCCTGCATGGATACTGCCGGAAAAAGAAAAACAGATCATTGTAACTACACTTTACTTTTCTTTTTTTTATATAATTATTTATTGAAAAAATTATTTTTTTTTTTTATTATTTAACCACTTGCTTACTGGGCACTTAAACCCCCCTCCTGCCCAGACCAATTTTCAGCTTTCGGCGCTGTCACACTTTGAATGACAATTGCGCGGTCATGCTACACTGTACCCAAATTACATTTTTATATATTTTTTCTCACAAATAGAGCTTTCTTTTGGTGGTATTTAACCACAGCTGGGTTTTTATTTTTTGCTAAACAAAAAAAAAGATGGAAAATTTTGAAGAAAAAAAAAAAATCATGTTTAATAGTTTGTTATAACATTTTGCAAACAGGTAATTTTTCTGCTTCATTGATATTCGCTGATGAGGCGGCACTGGTGGGCACAGATAAGGTGGCACTGATAGGCACAGATAAGTAGGTACTGATGGGCACAGATAAGTAGGTACTGATGGGCACAGATAAGGCGGCACTGATGGGCACAGATAAGGCGGCACTGATGGGCACAGATAAGGCGGCACTGATGGGCAGCACTGTTTACGCACTTATTGTGGGCACTGACAGGTGGCGCTGGTGGGCACTAGTAGGCGGCACTTGTAGAGGGCACAGGTGGGCACCAACGTCCCTCTCACTGCCGCCGGTGATCGCCTTTTCTCCTCGCGCTGTCAGCGTGAGGAGGAAAAAAAGCCGATTACCGGCTGTGTTGTCATCACATGATCAGCTGTCATTGGCTGATCACGTGGTAAGGGGTCGGGATCGAGCCCTTACTCGGATCCATGATCCAGCGAGTCTCACAGACTACCGGATCACAGAGCGCGCCGTGCGCGCTCTTTAGGGGGGGCGCAGGCCGCTTGTGCACGGGACAACGTCAATGGACGTAGTCCCGGCAATGTAGGATCCACGATGTAGCCGTCATTCGGCTATAGCGCGGATCTCTATAGAGGTTAAATCACTTTTATTGCTGTCACAAGCAATGGAAACATCCTTGCAACAGCAATAGGTATGCGACACGTCCTCTTTATCCGCTTCCCGACCGCCCACGGTGTATATATATATATATATATATATATATATATTATATATATATATATATATATATATATATATATATATATATATATATATATATATATATATATATATATATATATATATATAATGTCCTCAGAAGGGCACGGCTAGGCAAAAGGACGTGTATATACGTCCCCTTTAATTGCCTAGCCATGGGGTCACCCAGTCGGGAGCTCCGTGACCCCGGCCACGGGACCAGCGGACCCGATCGCCGCTGAAGAACGGGGAGAGGTCTGTGTAAACAAACCTCTCCCCGCGCTTCCTACACTGCCTGTCACTGATCGTCTCATCCCTGTCATCGGGAACGCCGATCAATGACGTCAGACATCAGCCACGCCCCCCTAGTGTACAAAAAAAAAAAAAAAACACACACACACGTCACACACCATAACCCTCCCCGCCCCCTAGTGGTTAACTCTTTCACTGCCAGTGTCATTTATACAGGAATCAATGCATTTAAATAGCACTGATTGCTGTATAAATGACAATGGTCCCAAAAATGTGTCAAAAATGTCCGATGTGTCCACCATAATGTCGCAGTCACAATAAAAAAATCGCTGATCGCCGCCATTACTAGTAAAAAAAAAAAAAAAAAAATATTAATAAAAATGCTATAAAACTATCCCCTATTTTGTAAACGCTATAACTTTTGCGCAAACCAATCAATAATCGCTAATTGTGATTTTTACCAAAAATATGTAGGAGAATACGTATCGCCTAAAACAGGAAAAAAAAAAAATTTTTTATATATTTTTTGGGGATATTTATTATAGCAAAAAGTAAAAAATATTGAATTTTTTTCAAAATTGTCGCTCTATTTTTGTTTATAGCGCAAAAAATAAAAACCGCAGGGGCGATCAAATACCACCAAAAGAAAGCTCTATTTGTGAGGAAAAAAGGACGCCAATTTTGTTTGGGAGCCACGCCGCACGACCGCGCAATTGTCAGTTAAAGCGACGCAGCGCCGAATCGCAAAAAGGGGGCCTGGTCCTTTGGCTGCAAATTGGTCCGGGGCTGAAAGTGGTTAAGAAGCGATTTGGGGTCTATAATATCCCAAATCCCACCTCTGCCCTTAAAAGCCCGTTGGTCGCCCGTGTCTCCTGGTGGGACGGGAGAGCCCAAGAAAGCTGCAGGAGGGAGTAAAAGCAATCCAGCGGGAGGAGGAGGAGGAAGAGGAAGAGAAAGAAGGATGAAGAGGAGGAGGAAGAAGAAGGAGGAAGCACCTGGCAGCATACCGGTCATGGTCAGTTGCTGCTCCGGAAGTGGTTATAATAATTATAATTGGATTAGGAAGTCATATACATTTTTGGGGCTCCCACGAGTTCAACAGTAACAGCAAAAAAAGTGCAGCGCCTTTGTTTTGTTTTTTTGCGCACAATAAAAGTCAGTTGATTTTCACCTACCTGTCTGTAGCCGTGAACACAGCTGAGGCACCATCCTACCAATGAACACCGCTGGATGAATTTTGGCCAATGTTCCTGAAGCTTCAATGGCAGCCTGACTACAATAAACAGAACATAATTAGCCTTGAGGTACAACAATGGGTCAATAGTATCATAATATATAATCCAAAAACATTACTTCCAACAAGCCCCATAATGACCGCTCACTTCTGCGCTCTCTCCTTGTGCCAGGTGACTGGTCTGGTCTCCACCCCCTTCTGTAAGTTTTTTGTAGTGGGTGGAGCCTACAGAGTACCTCCTCCCACAGCTTTGCACTCGTCCTTGTGCCAGGTGACTGGTCTGCGCACCCTCCTGTAGGTTTAATTGTAGTGGGTGGAGCCCGAGTACCCCCCTCCCCTTATAGCTTTGCACTCTTCATGTGCCAGGTGACTGGTCTGGTCTCCACGCCTCCTCCTGTAGGTTTTTTTGTAGTGGGTGGAGCCTTCTGAGTACCTCCTCCCACAGCTTTGCGCTCTTGTGCCAGGTGACTGGTCTGGTCTCCACGCCTCCTCCTGTAGGTTTTTTTTGTAGTGGGTGGAGCCTTCTGAGTACCTCCTCCCACAGCTTTGCGCTCTTGTGCAAGGTGACTGGTCTGGTCTCCGCCCCCTTCTGTAGGTTTATTTGTAGTGGGTGGAGCCCGAGTACCCCCCTCCCCCTACAGCTTTGCACTATTTGTGTGCCAGGTGACTGATCTGGTCTCCACGCCCCCTCATGTAGGTTTTTTGTAGTGGGTGGAGCCTACAGAGTACCTCCTCCCACAGCTTTGCGCTCTTGTGCAAGGTGACTGGTCTGGTCTCCGCCCCCTTCTGTAGGTTTATTTGTAGTGGGTGGAGCCCGAGTACCCCCCTCCCCCTACAGCTTTGCACTATTTGTGTGCCAGGTGACTGATCTGGTCTCCACGCCCCCTCATGTAGGTTTTTTGTAGTGGGTGGAGCCTACCGAGTACCTCCTCCCACAGCTTTGCGCTCTTGTGCCAGGTGACTGCTCTGGTCTCCACGCCTCCTCCTGTAGGTTTTTTTTGTAGTGGGTGGACCCTAAGCACCCACCCCCCTCCCCCCACAGCTTTGCGCTCTTCTTGTGCCAGGTGACTGGTCTCCACCCCCTCCTGTAGGTTTAATTGTAGTGGGTGGAGCCCCGAGTACCTCCCTCCCCCTACAGCTTTGCACTCTTCGTCTGGTCTCCGCCCCCTCCTGTCGTTTTTTTTGTATCGGGTGGAGCCTATTGAGTACCTCCTCCCACAGCTTGGCACTCTCTTCTTGTGCCAGGTGACTGGACTGGTCTCTGCCCCCGCAGCCTATAGTTGGGTAACTCCCCCCCCCTGGCATCGCCCACAGCTCTGCTCTCTGTACAGCCCAGTGATGAGGCCACTTAGTTTCACATGCTAAAATCTTGGTTTGCGAAGGCATCTGGTACACATAAAAGGTATTTATATCCTCTGAGGATATTGAGGAATATATTTCCAACAAACCCCCCTGGTCACTGTGTTTGTTAAGCCCCGCCCATTGCCACCCAGGCCAATTCTAGCATTTCTCTCCAACATGTAAAAAATAGCCATTTTTTTCCTAGAAAATGACTCAAAACCCCCAAACACACACACATATATATATATATATATTATATATATATATATCTATCTATCTTTAGCAGAGACCCTAGAGAATAAAATGGCGGTCATTGCAATTCTTTATGTCACACGGTATTTGCGTAGCAAGTTTTCAAATACAATTTTTTTTGGAAAAGAAAAACAAAAAAAAAAAAAAAACACACACAATATATACCCGAATTTATTTGAATAATGTGAAAGATGATGTTACGCTGAGTAAAAAAATACAGTATATACTCGAGTATAAGCCGGGTTTTTCGGCACATTTTTTTTGTGCTGAAAATGCCCCCCTCGGCTAATACTCGAGTCAAGCACTTTTCTGCAGCAGAGAATGACATTTTCATTCGGGGCCACTTGTGTGCAAAGCCAGTGGACATAGCACTACGACATATCCAAAGATGGGGTTCCCAGCACTAAGTGGCCCCCGAGATACGGGGGCCCCAAAGTCAGTTCGGAAAATGTCATTCTCTGCTTCAGAAAAGTGCTTGACATTTCAAGAAACGACTTTGGGGCCCCCGTATCTCGGGGGCCACTTAGTGCTAGGAACTGAGTGTAAACACACAGATTCATGTCCTGTCAGGGGAGAGGAGACGGATCGTGTGTTCCTAGTATATAGGAACACCGATCGGTCTCCTCCTCTCGTCAGTTCCCTCCCCCCACAGTTAGAACACACCCAGGGAACACATTTAACCCCTTGATCGCCCCTAGTGTTAACCCCTTCAATGCCAGTGATAAATTATACAGTAATCAATGGCTATTTATAGCACAGATCGCTGAATAAATAGCAATGGTTTCAAAAAAGTGTCAAAAGTGTCCGATGTGTCCGCTGCAATGTCGCAGTCACAATTAAATATATATATATATATATATATATATATATATATATATATATAAATATATATTCTCTCTCTCTATTGTTGCTCTTTTTTACTGTATTCTATTCTGCAATGTTTTATTATGTTTTATCATGTTTGCTTTTCAGGTATGTAATTTTGTTATACTTTACTGTTTACTGTGTTTTATTGTTAATCATTTTTTTGTTTTCAGGTGCGCCATTCAGTTGCAGCGCGGATTTATTTATCTTGACAGCAACAGCGTTTGCTCCCACGATACATAAAGCCGCGACTCCAGTGCTGTCGGAGGCGATTTCACCACCACAGTTAAAAAAAAAAAAAAAGAGCATATATGCCGAAGCATGGGGGCAGCAGGGGCGGAGGAGCGATTTGCTCCTAATGCCACGTACATATGGTCGAAATTCCGACGGAGGCTTGCCCGTGGAAAAGTCTGACCATGTGTACGTGGCATAACTTTTTTGCGGGAGGATGCCCCCATGCTTCGGCATATATAATTACATTACATATAAAATTAGGTTGCTTTATGGCATTTTTATTACTATTTTATTTTTTTCTTGTAGTAGTAATGTAATGTTTATATATATATATATATATATATATATATATATATATATAACATTACATTACTACTACAAAAAAAAAAAATAGTAATAAAAATGCCATAAAGCAACCTAATTTTATAGACGCGATAACTTTTGCGCAAACCAATCAACATACGCTTATTGCAATTTTTTTTTTACCAAAAGTATGAAGAATACATATCGGCCTAAACTGAGGAAGAAATTTATTTAAAAATACATTTGGGATATTTGTTATAGCAAAAAAGTATTTTTTTCAGGAGGTGATCAAATACAACCAGAAAGTTTTATTTGTGTGGAAAAAAATTTATCAAAATGTAATTTCAGTACATTGTAGCATGACCGCACAATTGTCATTCAAAATGTTACAGCGCTGAAAGCTGAAAATTGGCCTGGGCAGGAAGGGGGTGAAAGTGCCCGGTATTGAAGGGGTTAAAAGCAGAGAAAAACACAAAAAAGGGAAGCTTTACTTGTTTGCCTCCTCCCCCTCTCCGCTGCCACATTTGGCCCCTTTCGGGGGGGTGGCGGGTACCTGTTCGATGGGTACCTGCTCCCACTCCCGGCTGATCAAAACCCCCCACCCCCCCACCACCGGGCCTTTAACAAAGCGCAGCACGCTCCGTGCATGGCACAGTAGGACACGGGCTGTAGACCCGCAAGACTTCACTGCTGGCTTCCCTTAACCACTTCCCGACCGGCGCACACAGATGTACGTCGACAGAATGGCACGGACAGGCAGGAGGGCGTATATAGAAGTCCCTCCTTAATGCCTGTCCGTGCCATCGGGAGCGGCGCGAGTCCGGTCGCGGTCCCCGCAGACTCGATTGCCGCGGTGACATCCGCAATCGTCTCACGGGGAGGCTGAACGGGGAGATGCCGAGATAAACAGCATCTCCCCGTTCTGCCTAGCAACTAGTGACACCGATCTCTGCTCCCTGTGATTGGAGCAGAGATCAGCATTCACTAGCTGACAGCCACGCCCCCCCACAGTAAGAAACACACCCCTAGGCATACTTAACCCCTACACTGCCCCCTTGTGGTTAACCCCTTCACTGCCAGTGTCATTTATACAGGAATCAGTGCATTTAAATAGCATTGATTGCTGTATAAATGACAATGGTCCCAAAAATGTGTCAAAAATGTCCGATGTGTCAAAAATGTCCGATGTGTCCGCCATAATGTCGCAGTCACAATAAAAAAACGCTGATCGCCATTACTAATAAAAAAAAAAAATATTAATAAAAATGCTATAAAACTATCCCCTATTTTGTAAACGCTATAACTTCTGCGCAAACCAATCAATAATCGCTTATTGCGATTTTTTTAACCAAAAATATGTAGAAGAATACGTATCGGCCTAAACTGAGGAAAAAAAAATGTTTTTTTTATATATATTTTTTTGGGGATATTTATTTATTATAGCAAAAAAAAATGCGTTTTTTTCAAAATTGTCGCTCTTTTTTGTTTATAGCGCAAAAAATAAAAACCGCAGAGGCGATCAAATACCACCAAAAGAAAGCTCTATTTGAGGGAAAAAAAGGACGTCAATTTTGTTTGGGAGCCACGTCGCACGACCGCGCAATTGTCAGTTAAAGCGACGCAGTGCCGAATCGCAAAAAAGGGGCCTGGTCCTTTGGCTGCCAATTGGTCCGGGGCTGAAGTGGTTAACCGAGATGGCGGCAGCAGCACCCGCGTGCCGTATAAAAAGAACGTCTCGGGCGAGGACACCGCTGGATGCCTGGACAGGTAAATGTCCTAATATTAAAAGTCAGCAGCTACAGGATTTACAGTGCCTTGAAAAAGTATTCACACCCCTTGAAATTTCCCACATGTTGTCAACCAAAGCTATAAATGTATTTTATTGGGATTTTATGGGATGGACCAACACAAAGTGACACAGAATTGTGAAGTGGAAATGATGGGCACGTTTTTGGGAGGATGTCATGTCAGGCGAATGTCCCGCCCAGCTGTCATTTGTCTATAGGCCGGATGGGAACTGGTTACGGAACAATTAAAATTAATCGAACAATGTAGAAAAACTGCTAGCAAAATATGGGTTGAGCTGAAAAAAAAAAAAAAAAAAAAAGAAGATGATGTTCATCCTCCTAAGGCACTAGCAAAAAAAAAACAAAACACAGGCATGCTGTTAGTGGGAGGGGCTACCCTGAACTTGTCTACAGTTTCCAATACTCCTGTAAGCCGCAGTATAACCCAATGATTAAAGCAGGACTGTACCTTAAAAAAAATTTTTAACCACTTCCCTACCCGCCCATAGTCATATGACGCCCACAAGGTGGATTTCCCATCCTGGGTGGGCGTCATATGACGTCCTCTCCTTCCCGGCCGCCTGGGGCGCGCCCGCAGCTTCGCTCTGGACCCGGTGCAAGTGCCCGGCGGCCGCGATGTCCGCCGGGCACCTGCGATTGCCCGTTAAAACAACGGGACCGTGGAGCTGTGTGTGTAATGATGGGGTGTAAACACACAGCTCTACGTCCTGTCAGCGGAGAGGTGACCGATCATGTGTTCCCAGTACGGAGGAACACATGATCGGTCTCCTCCCCTTGAGTCCCCTCCCCCCACAGTTAGAATCACTTCTTTAGGGAACACATTAACCCCTGCAGCGCCCCCTAGTGTTAACCCCTTCCCTGCCAGTTACATTTACACAGTAATCACTGCAATTTTATAGCAACGATCGCTGTGTAAATGTGAATGGTCCCAAAAATGTGTCAAAAGTGTCCGAAGTGTCCGCCGCAATGTCGCAGTCACGAAAAAAAAAATAAAAAAAATAAAAAAAAAAAAACGCAGATCGCCGCCATTACTAGTAAAAAAAAAAAAAAAAATGCAATAAATCTATCCTTTATTTTGTAGACGCTATAACTTTTGTGCAAACCGATCAATATACGCTTATTGCGATTTTTTTTTTTTTACCAAAAAATATGTAGAAGAATACGTATCGGTCTAAACTGAGGAAAAAAATTTTTTTTTTTTTTTAAAAAAAAAATGGGATATTTATTATAGCAAAAAGTAAAAAATAGTATTTTTTTTTTTCAAAATTGTCGCTCTTCTTTTGTTTACAGCGCAAAAAATAAAAACCGCATCAAATACCACCAAAAGAAAGCTCTATTTGTGGGAAAAAAAGGACGTCAATTTTGTTTGGGTGTAACGTCGCACGACCGCGCAATTGTTAGTTAAAGCGACGCAGTGCCGAATCGCAAAAAGTGCTCTGGTAAGGAAGGGTGTAAAATGGCCCGGTGCTGAAGCGGTTAAAAGCCAGCAGCTACAAATACTGCAGCTGCTGACTTTTAAAAAAATGGACACTTACCTGTCTCCCAGTTCCAGCGATGTCGGCAGCAGAGGCCGATCGATCGCTCGGCTCTCTGCTGTTGCCGGCGCCATTCTCGGTGCGGCTTCACTTCCCGGTTACCTACTGCGCATGCGCGAGTCGCGTGGCGCAATGAGAATCTATAGCGCGCCAGGACAGGAAGCTGCGTAAACTCCTGTGGGAGTTTATGCCTGGAAGTCTTAGACAGGTATCTGCACCCCCCCTCCCCCTGAAAGGTGCCAAATGTCACACCGGAGGTGGGGGAGGGTTCCGAAAAGCGGAAGTTCCACTTTAGGGTGGAATCCCGCTTTAAAGACTTCCCGTGTCCCTCAATGGATGAGAAAGAAAATGAAAGAAGTAGTAAACACAAATGTACCAGCTCTGAGGGTCCGCCTCCTCCAGGATAAGGAGTGTCAAATGTTCAACGACAAGATCGATATCACCAGCAGACAAGAAACCTACAGACAGAAGAAGAAGGACAAATCAGCAAATATCAATTCTTTTTAGACACGGCGACCCCCATCATTTGCAAAGGTGGATGAGAGATATAGTACAGGCATGGGGGGGGGGGGGGCATGATGAGGTTCCAAACTTTATTTTTTTAAAGAGGGCTAGATTTGAGGAAGTGAACGTGTGCGAGGGCCGACCATCTTGCCTGACATTCTTTGAACCATTTAAAATTTGGTCTAAGGCCACTTTCAAACTGAAGCGCTTCAAAACTGCCAGTAAAAACACTGAGCGCTTTTGAAGAGCTTTTCAGGCGCTTTTGAAGAGCTTTCCATTCATTTCAATGGGGAGGGGAGTTTTTCACAGCCCTGCCAGCACACTGCCCCAGTGTGAAAGCGTTCATTG
>CM053036.1:5605955-5633455 GCA_028564925.1 Lithobates sylvaticus
CACATGTCAAGGCTCCAGGCCGCACGCACCCGAGAAATGGCGACAAACTGCGGCACCTGTAATTCTTCATAGGCAACGCTTTTAAAAAGCCCTCACAGGTCATCAGTTTTGGAGTTAAAGTGATTGCAAACGATCACCTTGTAAAACGACTCATTCAGCTTAAAGCGGAACTACACTGTTTAACCACTTGCCTACCCGGGCACTTACACCCCCTCTTCCTGCCCAGGCCATTTTTCAGCTTTCAGCGCTGTCGCACTTTGATTGACAATTGCGCGGTCATACAACACTGTACCCAACAAGCTTTCTGTTAGTGGTATTTAATCACTGCTGTGTTTTTTTTTTTTTTGTAAAAAAATAAGACCAAAAATGTAGAAAAAAAAAATATTTTTTTAGTTTCTGTCAGTAAATTTTGTAACAAAGTAATTTTTCTCCTTCACTGATGTGCCCTGATGAGGCGGCACTGATAGGCTGAACTGGTCGGCATTGATGAGGCAGCACTTATGGGCACCGATAGGTGGCACTGGTGTGCAATGATGGGCATTGATCAGCAGCAGTGATGGGCAGCACTGATAGGCGGCACGAATAGGCGGCACTGACTTGCATCGCTAATGGGCACTGATTGCTGCCACTGGTGGGCAATGGTGGCACTGATTGGGGACACTGTTGGCACTATACTGTATTCAGGGCACCGATGAGCAGTGCCCTGATTACATCCCTAGCTGTCCCCTGTGAGAAGATGCCGCTGATTAGCTCTCCTCTCCTCACACACTGTCAGTGTGAGGCGAGGAGCGCCGATTACCGGCATCTCTGTGTTTACATGTGACCGGCTGTGATTGGACACAGCTGATCACATGGTTAGAGAGCCGCGGGTGCAGCTCTTTGCAGAGATCGGGGTCGCACCGTGTCATAGCAAGATGGCGCATCGGCGATCGCTGTGCAAGAGCATATGACGGCGTCCCAGAACGAGAGCCACACCGCCATCATTTGACGGTGGGCGGGCAGCAACTAGTTAAAGTGATTGTAAAGTCTTGTTTCTCGTTTTTGTTTTTTTAATTAACAAACATGTTATACTTTCCTCCTCTGTAATGGTTTTGCACAGAGCAGCCCGAATCCTCCTCTTCTTGGGTCCCCCCTTTGCTGCTCCTGGCCCCTCCCTCCTTTGAGTGCCCCTCCCCCCCTCAGCCAGCAGATTGCTACAGGGGGCACCCAAGCCGAGTCAGAGCTCCGTGTATCCATTCAGACACGGAACCCTGACCTGGCCCCAACCCCTCTCTCCCCTGATTGGCTGACTTTGATCGACAGCCGCAGGAGCTAATAGCACCGCTGCTCTGTCTCAGCCAATCACTATTTTGTTGGCCAGATACCAGCCGAAAAGTTTCATTTACCCATATATGGTGCCTTTCCATGTGCACTACCCATTGACGGTTTTTCGTGACTTGACCGAGAGTCGCAGATAAAAAATCATCATTTGGGTGAGCGATTGATGATGGGCATGGTAGTCGACAGCCTACTCTATTATACCATCATTATTTGTATTTTAATTTTTAATTTTCTGTATGTTATTCTTAGCCAATGCAATGGTTTTTAACTTAGTTTTGATTTTATGCAGTGCTACATCTAACTGTATTTGAAATATCCCCTGATGAGCCTGGAGTGACGAAACACGTTGGGACAATCACTCCAATGCTATCCCTGAGTGATTACATTTTGTCATCTGCTTTGAATTTTAGATGCATCTTTGTACATGTGCATATAACCTATACCAAACTTTTTTTAACCATGTCCTATATAGAACGATAAAAAAACCTTGTAATTTTTATACCCATTATGGATTGAAATTACTTATTTTTTTTTTCTGCTGGCACCCTTCAAAAATCCCACCAAAAAAATCTCCCCCTTCTACATTTACTTACAGGGATGTTGGTGCCTTTTCTGCGTCATTGTCACCTACCCATATTACTACTACCCACATGATGTCCACCCAGGGGAATTGGTTAAAAAGGTGTTCCGGGAAAAAAAAAATACTTAAAAGCCAGTAGCTACACATACTGCACACATACTGCACACATACTGCACACATACTGCACACATACTGCACACATACTGCACACATACTGCACACATACTGCAGCTGCTGGCTTTTAATAAATGGACACTTACCTGTCCTGCAGTCCCTCGATGTCGGCACCGCAGCTGATGTCTCCATCAGCTGTCGGGTGCTGCCGCCGCCATTGCGGGTAAGATAACCCGGCAGTGTAGCCTTTCGGCTTCACGCCGGCAAACTTACTGCGCATGCGCGAGGCCCCGCTCCTCTCTCCTATTAGCCCGGAGGAGGAGGAAGCCCCGCGGTGACGTCACGGCCGCATCGCGCCGCGGCGTACTTCCGGAAGTGGGAAAGGATACCTGTCAAAGACCGGTATCCTGTCCCCCCTCCCCCCCCTGAAAGGTGCCAATTGTGACACCGAGGGGGGGAGGAATCCGATGAGCGGAAGTTCCATTTTAGGGTGGAGCTCCGCTTTAACAAGCTGATAGAATGCTTCAGCATTCCTTCACAAAGCTTAACCACTTCCTATCCAGGCCAATTCTGAAATTTCTCTCCTACATGTAAAAAAAAAAAAAAAAATCATAATTTGTTTGCTAGAAAATTACATAGAATCCCCAAACATGATATATGTTATTTGTTTAGCAGAAACCCTAGAGAATAGATTAGCACTTTTAAATGGCTATTTATCTCGCACTGTATTTGTGCAGCAATTTTTCAAACGAAAAAAAAAAAAAAAAAAACAACAGTAGTTAACCAATTTGTTTTTTGCATAATATGAAAGATGAGGTTACGCCAAGTAGATACCCAACATGTCACGCTTCAAAATGGCACACGCTCGTGGAATGGCATCAAACTTCAGTACTTAAAAATCCACATGTGACGCTTTACATTTTCTTTGACTGGTTACATGTTTCGAATTACAGAGGAGGTCTAGGGTTAGAATTTTTGCTCTCGCTCTAACAATCGCAGCGATACCTCACATGAGCCATTTGAACACCGTTTACATATGTGGGCGGGGCTTACGTATGCGTTCACTTCTGCGTGCGAGCTCACGGGGACAGGGGCGCTTTAAAAAATGTTTTTTTTTTGTTGTTAATTTTACTTTTATTTTTCTACTTTGACACCATTTATTTTTTTTGATCACTTTTATTCCTATTACAAAGGAATGTAAACATCCCTTGTAATAAAAATAAGCACAAGTACAGTAAGATATGAGGTCAATAAGTCCCCACATCCCAGCTCTAGGCTGGGAAGCCTGAAATAAAAAGAAACGATCTCAGCTTCCCAGCTGAGGCGGGGACATTTTTTGGAACGCAAAAGCCGGGCGCGACGTCATAAAATCTCTATGGTCACCATCCAGGGCCGGTGGATACCTTCTCTGGTTCGCCGATGGCAGCGGTGAGCCCGGAGAAGCGCCAGAGTCCCCTTTCACTGCCCGTAAGAACGATCAACTCGCTATGATCCTTCTTATGGTTTAGAGCAGTGATGGCGAACCTCGGCACCCAAGGTGTTTTGGAACTACATTTCCCATGATGCTCAACTACACTGCAGAGTGCATGATGGGAAATGTAGTTCCAAAACATCTGGGGTGCCAAGGTTCTCCATCACTGGTGTAGAGAATAACTGGATGAAAAGAAGATATATGGATGACGTCTGTAACTGCACCTGTCATTCAGCTATCACCGCTCAAAGTCAAGGACGTCATATAATGGCGGGCGGGAAGCAGTTAAAGAGGAGCTCCACCCAAAAGGGGAAGTTCTGCTTTAAGGCCTCCTCCCTGGGTCCCGTTTGTGAAATGCAGCTCTTAGGGAGGGGAGAGCGGGTACCCAATTTTGACAGGTACCTGCTCCCACTTCTGTTTTACTCGCCTTAGGCGATCGGAAGTGGAAGTCGTCTCCCCCCCTCCTTCCTGAAGTCTTCTGGGACACAACAGGTCCCAGAAGACTTCGGGACCAGTCAGCGAGCGCAGCAGGGCTCGCGCATGCGCAGTGGGCACCACACACTTAAGCAATTCCCTCTCTGCCCCTTTCTCTCTGTTCGCTGCAAAGCCTGCCATGAGGCTGTTTTCCACTAACCTGATGGCTCGGCCATCTTGAGGCCTTGCTCTGGGTGATGGCTCGGGCCTAAACCATGTGGGCCCAGACCCCTTTTATCATCAAAAACCAGCAGATGAAACCATGTGTGATAAGTATATTTGATATTTCATTGTTGTTATATGCTCTGTATATATACTGTGCTGTGTAGTGTGTGATGTTAGTACATTCCTATTTTCTTGGGAAATAAATGTAACTTGTTTACTAAGCAGAGGTGTTTGTTAGATCATTGTGCTTATCAGACTTTTAATGGACTAACTAATCTATAGGGACTAGACAAATGAATACACAGATATAATAGTAATTATAATATCAGTTACAACACCCCCCAATTTGGGAGCTTTCGCTTCTACAGAGATGAAGAATCGATGCAGAGGTGGGCAAACTTCAGCGCTCCAGCTGTTGCAGAACTACAAGTCCCATGAGGAATTGCAAGACTCCGCCAGCCACATACATGACTCTCAAGAGGCATGATGGGACTTTGTGGCTCCAAAACAGCTGGAGGGCCGTAGTTTGCCCACCACCGAACTAGAGAAATACAGCCGCAAGAAACCTACCTTCCTCATACAGCCACTGACTCTGCAGCTTAAGGAATCCCAGGGTCATCTCCAGTATGGTCCTTCGATGGCTGCTCTAAAATCAAACATAAAAAAAATGAAAAAAAGGATAAAAAGAGTCATAAATGTCACAAAGAAATGGAGGCAGCGGGGAAGGAGATACCAGGGGGTCTCAAACTGGCAGGTCTCCAGATGTTGCAGAACTACAAGTCCCATGAGGCATTGCAAGGCTGACAGTTACAAGCATGACTCCCACAGGCAGAGGCATGATGGGACTTGTAGTTCCACAACAGCTGGAGGGCCGCCAGTTTGAGACCCCCCTGATCTAAACACACAGCTGCCCGGTGACAGGCGGACAAACAGGCTCTATTTACTATGGTATAATGCAGGTGGGTATAATGCAGGTGGGTATAAGGCGGGCGGTATTTGTCATATATGAATTATGTTCAGTCCTGGGATTATTTTTGACTCTCATTGATCAAAAGAATGACAAATGTATTTTTTCTAAATTCTTTTTACGTTTATTTTAAAATCTTGCACATTTCACTTCACTGCTGGAGACATGAAAATCCAACGAATACAGTTTTGTTTTCTCCCACAGATTTGATATATGAAGGACCCTCTGGAATTGTCCATTATTCAATTGTCCCCCTGAGTGCAGCCCACCAGCTCACATACGTACAGATAAGTATTTGTCCCCCTGCAGATTTTGTACGTTTTTTACACTTAGACCCCCCCATACACACAATTAGATTTTCTGCAGATTTTTGTCTTCCGATTTACCAAAACCATATAATATGAAGGTCAAACCTTAAGACCACTTTCACACTGAGGCGCTTTTCAGGCGCTTTCATGCTAAAAACAGCACCTAAAAAGCTCACGAAAACTTATGTCCATTAAAATCAATGAACGCTTTCACACTGGGGCAGTGTTTTGGCAAGGATGTGAAAAACTCCCCTCCCCATTCAAATGAATGGAAAGCTCTTCAAAAGCGCCTGAAAAGCTCTTCAAAAGCGCTCAGTGTTTTTACTGGCAGTTTACAAGCGCTTTAGTGTGAAAGTGGCCTAAGAGTTTCGATTTGTATGCCACCAGGCAGCCCCCTTGCACTATGTGGTTTTGGTAAATCTGAAGACAAAAATCTGCAGAAAATCTAATAGTGTGTATGGGGGTCATACAAATGAAGGGTCTATAATTTTTATTTTGGATAAATGCCGACTATGACCCTAAGAACACCATCCCTACAGTTAGGGATGAGCTCAGGCGTGTCTGCATGGTCCACGTGCAGAGCCCGCCAGGAAGTCGGCGCTGCGCTAATCACAGGCAGTGAGACATTTCCCGATCTCTGCAGCCGCACTGTGGGACAATGTCTCACTGCCTGTGATTAGCGCAGCGCCGACTTCCTGGCGGGCTCTGCACGTGGACCATGCAGACACGCCTGAGCTCATCCTTACCTACAGTGACACACGGAGGTGGAAACATGATATTTGGGGCCGTTTCTCTGATAAAGGTTCAGGCCGACTTTGCTGCATTGAGGGACCAATGGACGGGGCCGTGTATTGTAAGATCTTGGAGGAGAACCTTCTTCCCTCGGCCAGAACACTGAAGATGGGTCATGGATGGGTCTTCCAGCACGACAATGACCCAAAACATACCACCAAGGCAACAAAGGAGTGGCTCAAGAAGAAGCACATTAAGGTCCACTCTTCTTTACAGATCTTCTCTAAATCCTGAAGGTTTCTTTGCTGTTGCTTGGCAACTCGAAGTTTCAGCTCCCTCCATACATTTTCTATAGGATTAAGGTCTGGAGACTGGCTAGGCCACTCCATGACCTTAATAGTTACATAGTTACAGTTACTTAGTAACTATTGAGGTCATGGAGTGGCCTAGCCAGTCTCCAGACCTTAATCCTATAGAAAATGTATGGAGGAGCTGAAACTTCGAGTTGCCAAGAAACCTTAAGGATTTAGAGAAGATCTGTAAAGAAGAGAGGAGCAAAATCCCTCCTGAGATGTGCAAACCTGATCACCACCTACAAGAAACGTCTGACCTCTGTGATCACCAACACATGTCCCAGCCTTTCTCTCTGCATTTGCACAATACAGCCCCAATTATTGCGATGGGTAAACCACCGTGGCTGCAAGCCAGGGGTAAGCCAAATGTTTTACTTTCGGCTATAAAACATTTCCAAAAAAAAAAAAAAGTAAAAGAAACTAAAATGTATTCATCAGTTTAGGCCGATATATATTCTGCTACATATTTTTTGTAATAAAATAAAATTGCAATAAGCGTATATTGATTGATTTGTGCAAAGTTATCACATCTACAAAAATAGGGGAAAGATTTATGGCATTTTTATTATATATATATATTTTTTTTTTTTTTTACTAGTAATGGTGGTGATCAGTGATTTTTAGCGAGACTGGGACATTGCGGTGGACAGATCGGACACCTGACATTTTTGACACTTTGAGAACCAGTGACATTACAGTGACCAGTGCTAAAAAATATGCACTGTCACTGTACTAATGACATTAGCAGAAAAGGGGTTAACATCAGGGGGGCGATCAAGGGGTTAAATGTGGTCCCTGCAGGCATTTTTTAACTGTATGGGAGGGGGGGGGGGGGCTGTGTGACTGGGGGGAAAACACAGATCCATCTTCCCACTTACCAGAAAGACAGGATCTGTGTGATCTCCCCTGTCAGAACGGGATCTGCCTTGTTTACACAGGCAGATCCCCGTTCTGTCACTGCAGGGGGAACGATCGCGGGTGGCCAGCAGACTCGGTGTATCTCGGGGCCACTTGGTGCTAGGAACCCCATCGTTGTAAATGTTGTAGTGCTAATTCCACAGGGTTTGCACACCAAATTTGGGGTTCCTAGCACCAAGTAGCCCCGAGATACAGGGCCCCAAAGTCGGTCAACTGTGTCCATCTGCAGCAATGTCATTTCGGGACCCTTTGGGTCCAGAGACCCCAAATGGCTGCCGCTAGGGGGGCATCTAGGAACCCTTAACTACCAAGTTTAAAGTTCGGGGGACCTATGGCTGCAAATGGGCACAGTGAGGCTGCAAATGGGCACAGTGAGGCTGCAAATGGGCACAGTGAGGCTGCAAATGGGCATTGTTGACCCTCTTTTTCCACTTACAGTAGCTGCGCATTTCTCACCCTAGGCTTATACTCGAGTCAATGCGTTTTCCCAGTTTTTTGTGGTAGAATTAGGTGCCTCGGCTTATATTCGGGTCGGCTTATACTCGAGTATATACGGTAACTTATTTCACAATAACAAAAGTACAAATCCACAGAGCAAGAAGAAAAAAAAAAATGCCCAAAAAAATTCTGAACTCTCTCACCCCTGTAAGAGCCTGACCTGAGCATGCTGGTTGTACTGCTCCAGCAGAAGGGGGAGGACACTGGACGACACTTTCAGACACGCCCTCGAGGAGGCACCGGCTGCAGCCTGTAGGAGTTTAGCGCTCGGCCAAACCAGTTTCATGTCCGGCTCACACAGGTGATGCCGACAATCTAGGAAAATAAACGGCCGATTTAGTGAGAATGCAGATAAGAGACGGCTGCCAAATATTTCCGATCGCTCGATATTTGCACCCCCCCCGCCCCGGTTAGTTACCTTGCAGAACGTTGTTCAAAAATCCGTCTAACAGATCCTCAGAGTCGGGACCCAACACGGAGCGTGAGAGACCGGCCGTCAGAGCCTGCAGGGCAGCCAGACCCTCCGTCTCCACCTTCTCACTTGCCGTCTGAAAAACCTGATAAGAGAGAGAGAAACATTAGTGACGTGCGGCACCAAACCGCAAAAAAGTGAAAGCGGGATGCCCGGCACAGCGACGTGCCGCACAGCCGCGGTACCCGGTGCTTTGAGGGCGGTCAGTCATTGCTCCCTCGCTATCACTGCACCCTCCGCACCTTCTCCCATTAACACCCACCAGGTGGCAGCGCTGTGCGGAAGTAGACAGAAGCCAGCTCCTCACCCGTCGCCGGTGCTCCGACACCTCCTTGGCTGTGTTCGGTGTTCCCGGCGGGGGGGCGGTTGGTGTTCCCCGGCAGGGGGGGGGGGGGGCGGTGTTCCCCGGCGGGGGGGGGATGTGGGCCGTGCGGTGTTCCCCGGGGGGGGGCGGCGGTCGGTGTTCCCCCTTCCCCCCCCCCTGTACAGTACATGACACCTGGGAACCTTCCATCCATTTCCAGCACCTGACAATGTCATGGCAACCCGAGCATGCTGGGATCTGTAGTCCTGGGAGCTCTTCTCTTCACACTGTGCACTGTAACCTATCCGCGTTAATATGCGTTCTTTTTTGCGCATTAACATGCGCTGTGTGATGTCAGGTCATCTCCTCCACCGTATATATGGGCAGGGCAAAGGGGGTGGAGTCAGGGGCGGAAAAATTAAGCTTTGTTTAGGGGCGTGGTCTCCAAACTGAGGCCGAGGGCTCAAATAGCTGCAAATTTTGCTCGCCTTTATCTGGTCCTTGGGGTACTTTTCCTCCCACTGATACAAGAGACACTATTCCTCACACTGACACCAACACTGGGGAATATTTGCTGGTGGTGACAACAATGGGGCACTATTCCTCCCATTGACACCAATGATGGGGCACTATTCCTCCCATTGACACCAATGATGGGGCACTATTCCTCCCACTGACACAAATGATGGGACACAATTCCTCCCACTGACACCAATGATGGGGCACTATTCCTCCCACTGACACCAATGATGGGGCACTATTCCTCCCACTGACACCAATGATGGGGCACTATTCCTCCCATTGACACCAATGATGGGGCACTATTCCTCCCATTGACACCAATGATGGGGCACTATTCCTCCCACTGACACCAATGATGGGGCACTCTTCCTCCCACTGACACCAATGATGGGGCACTATTCCTCCCACTGACACCAATGATGGGGCACTATTCCTCCCACTGACACCAATGATGGGGCACTATTCCTCCCACTGACACCAATGATGGGGCACTCTTCCTCCCACTGACACCAATGATGGGGCACTATTCCTCCCACTGACACCAATGATGGGGCACTATTCCTCCCACTGACACCAATGATGGGGCACTATTCTCCCACTGACACCAATGATGGGGGCACTATTCCTCCAATGATGGGGCACTATTCCTCCCACTGACACCAATGATGGGGCACTATTCCTCCCACTGACACCAATGATGGGGCACTTTTCTCCCACTGACACCAATGATGGGGCACTATTCCTCCCACTGACACCAATGATGGGCACTATTCCTCCCACTGACACCAATGATGGGGCACTATTCCCCCCACTGACACCAATGATGGGGCACTATTTCTCCCACTGACACCAATGATGGGGCACTATTTCTCCCACTGACACCAATGATGGGACACTATTCCTCCCACTGACACCAATGATGGGGCACTATTCCTCCCACTGACACCAATGATGGGACACTATTCCTCCCACTGACACCAATGATGGGGCACTATTCCTCCCATTGACACCAATGATGGGGCACTATTCCTCCCATTGACACCAATGATGGGGGCACTATTCCTCCCACTGATGGGATACTATTCCTCCCACTGACACCAATGATGGGGCACTCTTCCTCCCACTGACACCAATGATGGGGCACTATTCCTCCCATTGACACCAATGATGGGGCACTATTCCCCCCCACTGACACCAATGATGGGGCACTATTTTCTCCCACTGACACCAATGATGGGGCACTATTTCTCCCACTGACACCAATGATGGGACACTATTCCTCCCACTGACACCAATGGATGGGACACTATTCCTCCCACTGACACCAATGATGGGGCACTATTCCTCCCACTGATACTAAAGAGGTGTTGTTTACTCCCATTGATTTCAGGACAATTTCTACTCCCACAGTCCTGCCCCCCCCTAAAGTCTGAAGGACAGTAAACTGGCCCTTTGTTTAGAATGTTTGGAGACCCCCCCCCCCCCCTCCCTGGTCCAGGGTGTCAGGAATTCTTGCACCGCACGTACCTCTCTGCGAATAGAAGACCAGAGACCCGGCAGAAACTCCTTCAGCTCTTTCTGTCCATAAACAGCGCATGCAGCGCTCTGTAAAACATTTTAAATGATTTCATAAACATTAGTGTTGGGGGAAGGTTTTTTTTTTTTTTACTTTACAGGGCAGTAATGCAAAAAGACTTCAGTGAAAAAAAAAAAAAAAAATCCCCAACAATCTGGATTTTTCTGCAGCAAAACCCCCTTCATCTTGCTGCAGAAGAATCCCCCAGGTATAAAGGGGGCCCGGAATGTAGTGAAGAAGCTCGGGGGCCCCACACTCGGCTCCTCACCAAGGTCTGCAGGGAATCCAGCTTGGCATTCTGTATGTCCGAATCCATTTTCTCAATCAGCAGAGGCAAAAAGAACTAGTAAAAGACAAAAAACACAAAAAAAGTCCGTTAGCCGCGTCTTCCTGCGCGCTCAATTATTACTATTAACCCTTTTGTGACTACGCCTATTTCTGACATTTGGTGTTTACAAGTTAACCACTTCAGCCCCGGACCAATTGGCAGCCAAAGGACCAGGCCCCTTTTTGCGATTCGGCACTGCGTCGCTTTAACTGACAATTGCGCGGTCATGCGACGTCGCTCCCAAACAAAATTGGCGTCCTTTTGTTCCCACAAATAGAGCTTTCTTTTGGTGGTATTTGATCGCCCCTGCGGTTTTTATTTTTTGCGCTATAAACAAAAATAGAGCGACAATTTAAAAAAAAAAAAAGCTATATTTTTTACTTTTTGCTATAATATTTAATAAACATTTTTTCCTCAGTTTAGGCCGATACGTATTCTTCTACATATTTTTGGTAATAAAAAAAAAAAAATCTAAATAAGCGTTTATTGGATTGGTTTGCGCAAAAGTTATAGCGTTTACAAAATTGGGGATAGTTTTATAACATTTATATTAATATTATTTTTTTTTTTTACTAGTAATGGCGTTGATCAGCGATTTTTATTGTGACTGCGACATTATGGCGGACACATCGGACACTTTTGACACATTTTTGGGACCATTGTCATTTATACAGCAATCAGTGCTATTTAAATACATTGATTCCTGTGTAAATGACAGTTGTAGTGAAAGAGTTAACCACTAGTGGGAGGGGAGGGGTTATGGGCTGTGACGTGTGTGTTTTTTACATTAGGGGCGGGGCTGACGTCTGACGTCATTGATCGGCTTTCCCGATGACCAGGAACAGCCGATCGATGACAGGCAGAGTAGGAAGCGCGGGGAGAGGTTTGTTTACACAGACCTCTCCCCGTTCTTCAGCTCCGTGACCCGATCGCGGGACACCAGCGGCGATCGGGTCCGCTGGTCCCGCGGCCGGGGGTCACGGAGCTCCCGACCGGGTCGCGAGCGCGCCGCTGGCAGGCATTTAAAGGATCACGTACAGGTACGTGATTTTGCCAGCCCGTGCCATTTTGCCGCAGTATATCTGCGTTAGGCGGTTGGGAAGCGGTTAAGGGAACACATTTTACCCATTGATCTCCCCCCCCCCCCCCCCTAGTGTTAACTCCTTCCCTGCCAGTGACATTTATATAGTAGCTATTTTTTAGCTCTGATAATTATAATAATGTTACTGGTCCAAAAAAAAAAATAAAAAAAAAAAAAGTGTCTGATCTGACCACCGCAATCCCGCTAAAAATTGCAGATCGCCGTCATTACTAGTAAAAAAAAAAAAAATGAAAACTGCCATAAATCTATCCCCTATTTTGTAGATGCTGTAACTTTTTCGCAAACCTATCAATATACGCTTATAGCGATTTTTTTTTTTTTTTACCAAACATATGCAGAAGAATAATAAAATAAAAACTTTTTTTTTATTTTATTTGTCTGGTTATTTGTATCGCACATTTGAGTTGCTGCCTGTGTGTTGTTTTTTTTTTACTAAACATATGTAGAAGAATAATAAAATAAAATTTTATTTAATTTTTTATTTTAGTTTCATTTTTTCTGGTTATTTTGGCGTGTATCGCACATTTGGAGTTGTCTAGCGCAGTTTTTTTCCTTTTATATACACCGGTATGTAGAAGAATACTTATTGGCCTAAAAACTGATGAATACGTTTGTTTTTGGGGATATTTATTATAGCAAAAAGTAAAATTGTCGGTCGTTTTTGTCTATAGCGCACAAAAAAAAAAAAAAAAAAAAAAAAAAAAAAAAAAAAATGCAGAGGTGATAAAATACCACCAAAAGAAAGCTCTATATGTGGGGAAAAAAAACATGACAACATTTTGAATAGTCCATTTCACTGAATGACTTCACCATTAACATCAACAGCACAACCATTGGTCCCTCCACACATGCCAGGGTCCTGGGTGTAATCCTTGGCTCTGACCTCTCCTTCTCCCCACATCCAATCACTGGCTAAATCCTGCCACCTTAACCTCCGCAACATCTCCAGAATTCCACCCTCCCTGACTAATGACACCACAAAGCAACTCATTACCTCCTTGATTATTTCCGATCTGCCCCTAATCTGTGCACCTCCAGGACTTCTCCAGAGCCTCCCCCATCCTCTGGAACTCCCTGCCCCGGTATATCTGATCCACCCCTAACTTGTCCACCTTCAGGACTTCTCCAGAGCCTCTCCCATCCTCTGGAACTCCCTGCCCCGGTATATCTGATCCACCCCTAACTTGTCCACCTTCAGGACTTCACCAGAGCCTCTCCCATCCTCTGGAACTCCCTGCCCCGGTATATCTGATCCGCCCCTAACCTGTCCACTTTCAGGGCCTCTCCCATCCTCTGGAACTCCCTGCCCCGGTATATCTGATCCGCCCCTAACCTGTCCACTTCCAGGACTTCTCCAGAGCCTCTCCCATCCTCTGGAACTCCTTACCCCAGTATATCCGATCAGCTCCTAATCTGTCCAACTTCAGGACTTCTCCAGAGCCTCTACATTGTAAATCGCTGCGTAAACTGTTGGCGCTACATAAATCGTGTATAATAATAATATTATTAATAAATAAGAGACGTTTATTGTTGAATGAATAACTTGTACAGCGCTCACATGCCAACTAAATCTCCCCAGGGTGATTTTTGCCGCCGGTGTCCATCGGCGGTATAGTATAGCGCGGTCCTTTACCCTGTAGGGTCCCGACGTGTTTACAAACACATACTAGAGCCAATTTTTAGAAAGGATCCAATTAACCTACCAGCGTGTCTTTGGAGTGGGGGGAGGAAACCGGAGTGCCCGGAGGAAACCCACACAGGGAGAACATGCAAACTCCAGGCAGGTGGTGTAGTACGGGTCTATATTATATAACTTTAGTTATTGAATTACAAGAAACTTAGTTATAACTTCAATCCTATATAGAACATGTTTAATGCATGAGACATCCGCTTCATTATGCTATGGGAAGTTGGGAACCTTTGACCTTTTTTTTTTAATCAGTTGTAGCTATTGTTTTCCCTACCATATAAGTATGGCTGGGAGACCAGTCCGGAGTTTGAGGTTTTGATTCAAGACTAAGAGTCTGAATCATGTTGTTGACTATCTTCTATCATTTTAAAATGATATAAGGGACTCCCCTGGATTGAATATGCTGAATTTATCCTGTATTGTATCATCTCTGTAACATCTAATCAAAGCTAAGTAAATCTCCTTTTTATTACATTCTTTGTGTGTTGTTGTGTTTTAATCCTTGCATTTACTGACCACATATCTGAAAGGGTAAATATATGAATGAACCCTGGGTTAAATGTAACACAGAATTTAAACCCTTAATTCAGATGGTGTCGGGGATTTGAACCAGCGACCCTAGTGCTGCTACCACTACACCACTGGGCTCTACATTACACATCAAGGCTTACCTCTGCAAAACGTGGGGTGGCGGCCAAGACGGCTCGAAGGCCCAGTATTAGGTCTTCCCTGGTGATGCCATGTGGGTCATTGGAAGGCTGGAGAACGAGCAGGAAGACATCATTACAAACCAATATGTACAATACGGTTATACAATTCCATACAATGTCTGCATAGAGTGACAAAGGAGGACAGTCCAGATATGCGTCGGCCTTGCAGGGCTCTCCTTGGATAACACTATGCAGCTTCTCGGAACAGGAGAACACTGAGACCCCCCTTCACACGGAGGCGGTTTTCAGGCGTTTTAGCGCTAAAAATGGCTTTTAAATAGCGCCTGAAAACCGCCTCCCATTCATTTCAGTGCGTCTTTTCACACTGGGGGCGGTGCGCTTGCGGGACGTTAGGAAAAGTTCTGCAAGCAGCATCTTTTTGGACGGGGGGACGCTGTATTTGGAGCTCCAAAACGGCCTGAAATGAATGGGCAGCGCCTGAAAAGCGTTTCGGAAATGTCGCAACACGGCGTTTTTAACCTCTCCTCTTCGGGGGGTTAAAAGCATGCTGCTAGCCGCCAAAAAGCACAGCTTAACCCCTTTCCCGACCGCCGCATGCCGATATACGTCGGCAAAATGGCACGGGTGGGCAAAAGGGCTTACGGGTACGTCCCCCTTTAAGATGCAGCATTTTGGGACATATGCGCGCTAGCCGCGTGCACCGTGACCGCGGGTCCCCCGGACTGGATGTAAAGGGATGTCCCCGTTGTGCCTTGTGACATGAGAGATCTACTGCTCTCTGTCATCGGGAGCAGTGATCACTGTCATGTCAGTGGTAGCCCCCCCCCCCCCCCCCGTTAGAATCACTTCCTAGGACACACTTAAAGTGGAGGGCCACCCAAAAAAAAAAAAATGAATTTACATTCTTAAAAAAAATATATAAAAAATAAAATAAACAAAAAACATTTGAAAACAAATATATATTTTTTTTACTCACCAGAAACCCCTGTTGCTAGGCAGTCTTCCTAATCTGCCTCTTACTATTCCGTGGCGCCGTTTCTTTGATTCCTTCTCCTCGGCGAGCGGCCCCGTTGTCTTCTGGGACATGTGTGTGCGCGTCTCGGAAAACAATGGGGCCATTCACAAAGCGTTGCGCGGCTCGCGCATGCGCAGTAGGAAACGGGCGGTGAAGCCGCAAGGCTTCACTGCCTGTTTCCCTTCAGTAAGATGGCGGCGCCGGCAACCGATCCGATGGATGGATCAGCCTCGGAAGGCCGACATCGTGGGCTCCCTGGACAGGTAAGTGTCCTTATTAAAAGTCAGCAGCAGCAGTTTTGTAGCTGCTGACTTAAAAAAAAAAAATACGTCGAGAACACCCCTTTAACCCCTTGATCGCCCCCCTAGTGTTTAACCCCTTCCCTTCCAGTGTCATTTACACAGTAATCAGTTCATTTTTATAGCGCCGATTACGCTATAAATGGTCTATGGTCCAAAATAGTGTCCGATGTATCCGCCATAATGTCGCAGTCACGATTTAAAAAAAAAAAAAATGTTTATAGCGGAAAAAATTTAAACCGCGGCGGTAATCAAATACCACCCTCTATTTGTGAAAAAAAAAAAAAAAAGACAAATGTTATTTGTGTACAGCGTCACATGACCGCGCAATTGTTAGTTAAATGGGTTGCAACCTTTGCGTTTTGCATCCTATGCATTAAGTTGAAAAAATACCTGCTAGTGACTGCCACCCGCCCCCGTTTTACTTTCCTGAGCCCTGGAACTTCATCCGGCGGGGACGCGCGGTCTCTTTGCCCGGAGTCCTCGTTTCTTGATTGGATAGATTGATAGCAGCGCAGCCATTGGCTCCCGCTGCTGTCAATTAAATCCAATGACGCCGAATGCTGGACTCGGGAGCGTGGCCGCAAGGTAACCCCCTTAGGAGAAGCGCTCTCCCAGGGGGGGTTATCTGATGTGGGGAGGAGCCACAAGAGCCGCCGGAGGACCCCAGAAGTTGCGGATTGGAGCCACTGTGCAAAACGAGCTGCCCAGTGGAGGCAAGTATGATAGGTTTGTTATTTAACCACTTGCCGACCGCCGCATGTACATATACGTCGGCAGAATGGCGCGGCTTGGCAAATGGTCTTACAGGCTAAATTTGCCGCCGTATGGTCACTTGCGCACGACCCTACCGGGAGCTCTGCGAGTTGGATCTCGGGTCCCGCAGACTCGATCGTCGCGGGGATGCCTGCGATCGTCTCGGGGAGCTAAAGAATGGGGAGATGCTAATGTAAAGACCTGAAGAGGTTAACTAACACCCTCTGACGAAGTGATGACGAAACGCGCCATAGTGTGACCACGCAGCTTCCTACAATGTCCGTCAGCGGACGTCTCAACCCGGGTACACCGCTCTCCGAGAGATCAGTGGAGCGGTGAGAGACAGCCAGGCGGGTGAGACAGGATTGTCATTTACATCTTTTAATGATTTTATACAATTGTAAAGTGCACATGTGTAAGGGAGGGAATCGGAAATGCGCTATGTGCGCACATCTTCTTGTTGCGAGTGACATCTCGATGGAAGGACGTATCCCCTGATGTAAAGAACAGATCAATACAGGCGCATGTTCTGGGTCCGATCTGGTGAGTTCATTACCATTAGGGGAGATTTCTCACGTGGTGTGGTGATGGGATCCACAAGTGGATATTGAGAGAGAGAGATATATTATATATATATATATATATATATATATATATATATATATATATATACACACACACACATACATATACACACACACACACCCTACCCCTCAAACTGGCGGCCCTCCAGTTGTTGTGGCACTACAAGTCCTACATGTGGAAGTCACGCTTGTAACTGCCAGCCTTGCAATGCCTCATGGGACTTGTAGTTTCGCAACAACCTGAGGGCCCAGCGGAGACCCCCCCGCCCTACATGGACGATATTGATGGACTTTTGATTTGACCGATTTGTTTGACAGTTGATTATGCACTTTAGGTCATTTATTATGTGTGGAATATTTTTAAGGCGTTGCTAATGTTATAGCTGGACTGCCACATCATTTTGATGCAAAGTTTTGGGGATTTCAGATCTGGAATTTGTGTCAGAATTTCTCATCATGTCTGGAGGACCTTTTCTAAAATTCATTCTAGTATATTGGCAGTAAAGGAGGGCAGCAGAGGTGATACAACACGCAATACAACACGCAATACAAGGGCAGCAGAGGTGATACAACACGCAATACAACACGCAATACAAGGGCAGCAGAGGTGATACAACACGCAATACAAGGGCAGCAGAGGTGATACAACACGCAATACAAGGGCAGCAGAGGTGATACAACACGCAATACAACACGCAATACAAGGGCAGCAGAGGTGATACAACACGCAATACAGGGGAAGCAGAGGTGATACAACACGCAATACAAGGGCAGCAGAGGTGATACAACACGCAATACAGGGGCAGCAGAGGTGATACAACACGCAATACAACACGCAATACAAGGGCAGCAGAGGTGATACAACACGCAATACAGGGGCAGCAGAGGTGATACAACACGCAATACAGGGGCAGCAGAGGTGATACAACACGCAATACAGGGGCAGCAGAGGTGATACAACACGCAATACAGGGGAAGCAGAGGTGATACAACACGCAATACAGGGGAAGAAGAGGTAATACAACACGCAATACAGGGGAAGCAGAGGTGATACAACACGCAATACAGGGGAAGCAGAGGTGATACAACACGCAATACAAGGGCAGCAGAGGTGATACAACACGCAATACAAGGGCAGCAGAGGTGATACAACACGCAATACAGGGGAAGCAGAGGTGATACAACACGCAATACAAGGGCAGCAGAGGTGATACAACACGCAATACAAGGGCAGCAGAGGTGATACAACACGCAATACAGGGGAAGCAGAGGTGATACAACACGCAATACAAGGGAAGAAGAGGTGATACAACACGCAATACAAGGGAAGAAGAGGTGATACAACACGCAATACAAGGGCAGCAGAGGTGATACAACACACAATACAAGGGAAGCAGAGGTGATACAACACGCAATACAGGGGAAGCAGAGGTGATACAACACGCAATACAGGGGAAGCAGAGGTGATACAACACGCAATACAGGGGCAGCAGAGGTGATACAACACGCAATACAGGGGAAGAAGAGGTGATACAACACGCAATACAAGGGCAGCAGAGGTGATACAACACGCAATACAAGGGCAGCAGAGGTGATACAACACGCAATACAGGGGAAGCAGAGGTGATACAACACGCAATACAGGGGAAGCAGAGGTGATACAACACGCAATACAAGGGAAGAAGAGGTGATACAACACGCAATACAGGGGCAGCAGAGGTGATACAACACGCAATACAGGGGCAGCAGAGGTGATACAACACGCAATACAGGGGCAGCAGAGGTGATACAACACGCAATACAAGGGAAGCAGAGGTGATACAACACGCAATACAGGGGAAGCAGAGGTGATACAACACGCAATACAAGGGAAGAAGAGGTGATACAACACGCAATACAAGGGCAGCAGAGGTGATACAACACGTAATACAGGGGAAGCAGAGGTGATACAACACGCAATACAGGGGAAGAAGAGGTGATACAACACGCAATACAGGGGAAGCAGAGGTGATACAACACGCAATACAAGGGAAGCAGAGGTGATACAACACGCAATACAAGGGAAGCAGAGGTGATACAACACGCAATACAGGGGCAGCAGAGGTGGTACAACACGCAATACAGGGGAAGCAGAGGTGATACAACACGCAATACAAGGGAAGAAGAGGTGATACAACACGCAATACAAGGGCAGCAGAGGTGATACAACACGTAATACAGGGGAAGCAGAGGTGATACAACACGCAATACAGGGGAAGAAGAGGTGATACAACACGCAATACAAGGGAAGCAGAGGTGATACAACACGCAATACAAGGGCAGCAGAGGTGATACAACACGCAATACAAGGGAAGCAGAGGTGATACAACACGTAATACAGGGGCAGCAGAGGTGGTACAACACGCAATACAAGGGCAGCAGAGGTGATACAACACGCAAGGCTTCAAAGAACAGCAAAGAACAGCAAATCAACAACCAGCAGCAATATCCAGAAACAAAATGAATGAAGATCAAACCCACCGGAGTGAAGTCGATGGGGAAATAGCAGGACACCACTTCAAATAACTCCTCTACAAACGGACCTGTACAAAAGAAAAAAAGAACAGTCTTCACATCTCAGGGATGAGAGGAAATGCAAAGCAGGGATGAGAAACTTGGAGATCACTTCGTAAAATCAGCACACATTACACATTGTTAGACACATTCAGCCCCTCGTGTTCACCTCTCTTCCCAGCCAGTGTCATTAGTACAGTGACAGTGTATAGTATTATCACTGATCACTGTATTAGGGTCACTGATGTCAGTGGCAGTTAGACAGTCCCCCCCCCCCCGTGTCAGACTGCGTAACCTTCTACCGACATCATCAGCTGATAAGGAGGATGTTAGTCGCCTGCACAGCATCATTGTTTGACCCTCCTTTGCCTCTCTCCATCCGCCTTTGGGTCACATTCGCTGAGTGAGGGAGAAGAGAAACATCGGAATACTAGTCAGTACCAGTTTGCAAAAAAGTGTATTTGCTTTGGAAGAATAAATCACCTTCAACGTTGGGTGTCCTATGCGTGTGAATGTTGCTGCATTATGTAAAACTATTACAACAGTTTTTTTACATTTCTGAATGGGGTGCCTCAAGATGGTCCGTGGTTTTAAAGGGTGCCCCAAGACGGTCCGTGGTTTTAAAGGGTGCCCCAAGACGGTCCGTGGTTTTAAAGGGTGCCCCAAGACGGTCCGTGGTTTTAAAGGGTTCCCCCAAGACGGTCCGTGGTTTTAAAGGGTTCCCCCAAGAATGTCCATAATTTTAAAGGGTGCCCCAAGACGGTCCGTGGTTTTAAAGGGTGCCCCAAGACGGTCCGTGGTTTTAAAGGGTGCCCCAAGACGGTCCGTGGTTTTAAAGGGTGCCCCAAGACGGTCCGTGGTTTTAAAGGGTGCCTCAAGACGGTCCGTGGTTTTAAAGGGTGCCTCAAGACGGTCCGTGGTTTTAAAGGGTGCCTCAAGACGGTCCGTGGTTTTAAAGGGTGCCTCAAGACGGTCCGTGGTTTTAAAGGGTGCCTCAAGACGGTCCGTGGTTTTTAAGGGTGCCTCAAGACTGTCCGTGGTTTTAAAGGGTGCCTCAAGACGGTCCGTGGTTTTAAAGGGTGCCTCAAGACTGTCCGTGGTTTTAAAGGGTGCCTCAAGACTGTCCGTGGTTTTAAAGGGTGCCTCAAGACTGTCCATAGATTTAAAGGATGCCTCAAGAATGTCTATAGTTTTTAATGGTATGTCCATTGTTTTAAAGGGTGCCTAAACAGACTGTCCATAATTTCAAAGGGTGCCTCATAGTTTTGGAGGGTGCCTTGAATGAAAAAAAAAAAGGTTGAGAAACACTGGTCTACACCATAGTTTGTAGAAAGTATAACTTTCATACAAAGCAATCAATATACACTTGGGATTTTTTTTAAAGTTATTGTAAAGTCTCTCTCTTTTTTTTTTTTAACGTAACAAAACATGTTATACTTACCTGTTCTGTAATGGTTTTGCACAGAGCCGTCTGGACCCTCCTTCTCAGGTGCCTCTTTTCTGCTCCTGACCCCTCCCTCCTGTCGAGTGCCCCCACAGAAAGCAGCTTGCTATGGGGACACCCGAGCTGCAGCTCAGTGTGTCCATTCAGACACAGAGCTGCCGCCCCGCCTCCTCTCTCTCTCTCTCCCGATTGGCTAATTGACATCCGTGGGCGTCAATGGTGCCGCTGCTGCTGTGTATCAGCCAATCAAGAGGGAGAGCCCCAGGCGGCCGAGGGACTCGTAAACATCACTGGATGGAGACGAGGCTCAGGTAAGTATTAGGGGGGTGTTGGGGGGGGGGGGGGGGTGCTGCTACACACAGGCTTTTTATTTCAATGTATATAATGCACTTTCTGCCTTTACAACCACTTTAATCAAAAGACGTGTAGCAGAATACATTTTGGCCAAAACATAGGAAATTTTTTATTTTTACGATTCAATAGATTTTATAGCAGAAAGTAAAAAAAATTTTTTTTTATTTTTTGGCCTTTTGTTTATATAATAAAATGTATATATATTTTTTTATATTAAATATAAAACATAAATACCCCAGTGGTGATAAAATACTAGAAAAAGAAAACTCCATTCGTGTGAAAAATATTATATAAAATTGAATTTGTTTACAGCGTTAAATGACCGCGCAATTACCAGCTAAAATAGTGCAGTGCCAAATACGAATAGCAAAAAATGGCCTAGTAATTGGGGGGGGGGGGGTAAAATGGTTATCTACACACAGCTTTTTTGGCTCTTTGCAGAAGAAATAATGCTTAGGTTGGATTTTATTTGGTTTCTGTGTACCCGACAGATCCCTGGCAGAGCAGGCGGCATCAGAGAAATGATTAATATAAATGAGAAGACGGTCAGCAGTTTTCAGTGTTCTAATTGGAGAATAAATACCTGTAAAGCTTTTTATTATAGTCGCCGGGTTGTAGAACACGAGGGATACCACAGTGATTAGAAAAGGGTGGCTGATATACTAAGGGGGGGGGGTAAAAGTTCAGGGGTACGACATGCGGCCAACCATGAATACGTTTCCAATTTTTAAGTGATGAAAAGCTCAGGAATTGTTTGCTCCCTTTACAGGATGGAAAAAGTTGGGGTCCTGGCCCAAGTTCACCCCCCCACCCCCCCCGCGCGCTGTATTGTACTGAATGGATCGTACACAAAGGCCCAGCATTGTGGGGTAATGTCTACAGCCCTGGCCAAAAGTTTTGAGAACGACACAGAGATGGGCCGAACACCCCCCCCCCCTTTTGCAGTGGATGTGCATGCTGGGTCAGTGACCCCACAAGGGGGCGGGGCCACTAGGTGACATCGGAAGGCAGCTCTGCCCCTTACCTATATGAACTGTCAAACAGCGGAGCCTGTAGTAGACAGTTAGATTTCATTGACGCCGTTTTTTTTTTTTTTTCCCTTCGGGTCCGGCACTTGCTCAGTTCCCCCCCTTTCCTGGCCTAGTACAGAGGCAGAACGGATATCTGCCAGTGTAAACAAGGCGAAGGATAGTGGGCATGACAGATCTACTACTCCCAGTGATCGGAAATAGCGATCTCATGTCCCAGTGAGCCCATCCCCCCCCCCCCCCCCCTACAGTTAGAACACACTTAACCCCTTGATCGCCCCCTAGTGTTAACCCCTTCCCTGCCAGTGTACCACTTCAATACCGCCCATTGTCATATGACATCTGCAGATGGGCGTCATACGACGTAATGGGCTTCCCGGCCGTCTGGGGGGCACGCACGCCCCCGCCGTGTCATTCGGGACCCGATGCACATGCTCGGCAGCCGCGATGTCCGCCGGGCACCCGCGATTGCCCGTTAACCGAGCAGGACCGTGGATCTGTGTGTGTAAAACACACAGATCCATGTCCTGTGAGAGGAGAGGAAACCGATCATGTGATCCTAGTACAGAGGAACACTGATCAGTCTCCTCCCCCTACAGTTAGAATCACTCCCTAGGACACACAGTTAACCCTTTGATCACCCCCTAGTGTTAACCCCTTCCCTGCCAGTGACATTTATACAGTAATCAATGCATTTTTATAGCACGGATCGCTGTATAAAATGACAATGGTCCCAAAATGGTGTCAAAAGTGTCCGATGTGTCCGCCGCAATATTGCAGTCATGATAAAAAAAAAAAAAAATAAAAAAAATAAACATAAAAAATAAAATGCAGATCATAATAATAAAAATGCCATAAAACCATCCACTATAACTTTTGCGCAAACCAATATACACTTATTGTGATTTTTGTTACCAAACATATGTAGAAGAATACGTATCGGCCTAAACTGAGGAAAAATTTCGATTTTTTTTTTTTTTTTTTTTAAATGATTATTATAGCAAAAAGTAAAAAAATTGTGTTTTTTTTTTTTTCAAACGTATCGCTCTTTTGTTTATAGCGCAAAAAAAAAAAAAAAAAAAAAAAAGCAGAGGTGTTCAAAAACCACCAAAAGAAAGCTCTAGTCTTAAAAAAAAAAAAAAGAGAAAAATGTAATTTGGGTACAGCGTCGCATGACTGCGCAATTGTCATTCAAAGTGCGACAGCATTGAAAATTGGCCTGGGCAGGAAGGGGGGGGGGGGTGAAAATGCCTGGTATTGAAGTGGTTAAAGGATATCATTTAAAGCTCTGGTGCGTTTAACCCCCTATGGGGTAGTGTGCCCCACGTGGTGAAAACGGAGTCGGTGTAGGGGGCACTCACTGGCTATTATCTAGGATCACCTTTCAAGAATCAATTGTCATATCTTTATACGCTGAATGTGGAGTTGGACATTAATTCTCGCGCGCGCTAGGTGGGGGGGGGGGGGGGGAAGAGAGAGAGAGAGAGAGAGAGAGAGAGAGAGAGAGAACGAGAGAGAGAGAACGAGAGAGAGAGAACGAGAGAGAGAGAACGAGAGAGAGAGAACGAGAGAGAGAGAACGAGAGAGAGAGAACGAGAGAGAGAGAAACGAGAGAGAGAAACGAGAGAGAGAGAACGAGAGAGAGAGATCGAGAGAGAGAGAACGAGAGAGAGAGAACGAGAGAGAGAGAACGAGAACGAGAGAGAGAGAACGAGAACGAGAGAGAGAGAACGAGAACGAGAGAGAGAGAGAGAGAGAGAGAGAGAACGAGAGAGAGAGAGAACGAGAGAGAGAGAACGAGAGAGAGAGAGAACGAGAGAGAGAGAGAGAACGAGAGAGAGAGAGAAACGAGAGAGAGAGAGAGAGAGAGAGAACGAGAGAGAGAGAGAGAGAGAGAGAGAGAGAGAGAGAGAGAGAGAGAGAGAACGAGAGAGAGAGAGAGAGAGAGCGAGAGAGCGAGAGAGAGAGAGAGAGCGAGAACGAGAGAGAGAGAGAGAGAACGAGAGAGAGAGCGAGAACGAGAGAGAGAGAGAGAGAGAGAGAGAGAAGAGAGAGAGAGAAACGAGAGAGAGAGAACGAGAGAGAGAGAACGAGAGAGAGAGAGAGAGAACGAGAGAGAGAGAGAGAGAGAGAACAGAGAGAGAGAGAGAGCGAGAACGAGAGAGAGAGAGAGAGAACGAGAGAGAGAACGAGAACGAGAGAGCGAGAACGAGAGAGAGAGAGAGAACACGAGAGAGAGAGAGAGAGAGAGAGAGAGAGCGAGAGAGAGAGAGAGAGAGAGAGAGAACGAGAGAGCGAGAACGAGAGAGAGAGAGAGCGAGAACGAGAGAGAGAGAGAGAGAGAGAGAGAGAGAGAGAGAGAGAGAGAACGAGAGAGAGAGAGAGAGAGAGAGAGAGAGAGAGAGAGAGAGAGAGAGAGAGAGAGAGAGAGAGAGAGAGAGAGAGAGAGAGAACGAGAGAGAGAGAGAGAGAGAGAGAGAGAGAGAGAGAGAGAGAGAGAGAGAGAGAGAGAGAAGAGAGAGAGAGAGAGAGAGAGAGAGAGAGAGAGAGAGAGAACGAGAGAACGAGAGAGAGAGAACGAGAGAGAAGAGAGAGAGAGAACGAGAGAGAGAACGAGAGAGAACGAGAGAGAACGAGAGAGAACGAGAGAGAACGAGAACGAGAGAACGAGAGAGAGAGAGAGAGAGAGCACGAGAGAGAGAGAGAGAACGAGAGAGAGAACGAGAGAGAGAGAACGAGAGAGAACGAGAGAGAGAGAACGAGAACGAACGAGAGAACGAGAGAACGAGAGAGAACGAGAGAGAGAGAGAGAGAGAGAGAGAGAGAGAGAACGAGAGAACGAGAGAACGAGAGAGAACGAGAGAACGAGAGAGAACGAGAGAGAACGAGAGAACGAGAGAGAACGAGAGAGAACGAGAGAGAACGAGAGAGAACGAGAGAGAACGAGAGAGAACGAGAACGAGAACGAGAACGAGAACGAGAACGAGAGAGACACACAAGCAGCAATGAGCATTTAAATGTAAGTTTTTTTCCTTACACTTCCAAAACTTCCCTCCTAAACTTGGGGTGCGTGTTATACGCTGATAAATACTGCAATATATATATATATATATATATATATATATATAAAATACACACACACATACAATCCTGCGCACCGCTGTCGCCCTGTAGCAGTAAAATTGCTATAGGGTGGCCAGCAAGTGGTTAAACTGATGTTAAAGTGGTGTTTCCCCCTAAAAAATACAAAAAAAAAAGGCTTAAAATTCCTAAAGGAAAAAAAAAAAAATATGTTTTACATATCTCTAAATGCCTGTTTCTAGGGGGTCCCTCGTAGTCTGCCTCCTGCGTAGCCTCGGCTGGTGACATCACTTCCCCTCCGCGCAGGAAGGGCTCCCCAGTCCTCTGGGACCTGTCATGTGTCCCAGATGACTGTGCGGCCAATCACGGTGCAATGAAAATCACAGTTGCAATGCCGGTGCCGCCGGGTGGATCGGGGGGCTAGCGGAGCTTCGACCCCCCCCGCATCGCTGGACCCTGGGACAGGTAAGTGTCTGATTATTAAAAGTCAGCAGCTGCGGCAGGGGGCTTTTTAGCACCAGAAGGCGGCGGCAGGGGGCTTTTTAGCACTAGAAGGTGGCGGCGGGGGGGCTTTTTAGCATCAGAAGGCGACGGCAGGGGGCCTTTTAGCACTAGAAGGTGGCGGGGGGGTGCTTTTTAGCACCAGAAGGCGGCGGGGGGGCTTTTTAGCACCAGAAGGCGGCAGGGGGGGGGGGGCATAGTTCTTGGTTATGATGTCATGTACGATTCGGAAGGCCACAAGCAGATTCCGCGGGTCCTTTTCCCCATCCATGACTTGGATAAAGCCGAAAGTAAAATCCGCTCCGAGACTCTTTAATTCTGCATTCAAATATAAAAAAAAAGAAAAAAAGAGAAAATGATGTTATTTCCCATATTCATCCAGCAAGATATCACACAATACAAACATTTACATAGAAAAGCTACAAATCTAAAGACTTATTTATCCAGAAGACAAATGACCCAACCAGCATGTTATGCAGGGGAGACCCATACAGTGCCTTGAAAAAGTATTCATACCCCATGAAATGCCCCACATTTTCTCATGTTACAACCAAAAACATTGTATTTTATTGGGATTTTATGTGATGGACCAACACAAAGTGTCACATAATTGTGAAGTGGAAGGAAAATGATAAATGATACAAATAAATATGTGAAAAGTGTGGGGGGGGGGGGGGGGCATTTGTATGGCGCCCCCCGGAGTCAATACTTTGTAGAACCCCCTTTCTCTACAAGTCTTTTTGGGGGTCTCTCTACCAGCTTTGCCCATCCAGAGAGGACATTTCTGCCCATTCTTCTTTTTTGTAAAATATCTCAAGCTCTGTCAGATTGGATGGAGAGCGTCTGTGATCAGCAATTTTCAAGTCTTGCCACAGATTCTCAATGTGATTTAGGTCTGGACTGTGACTGGGCCATTCTAACACATGAATATGCTTTGATCTAAACCATTCCATTGTAGCTCTGGCTGTATGTTTCGGGTCGTTGTCCTGCTGGAAGGTGAACCTCCCCTCCCCCCCCCCCCCCCCCCCCCAGTCTCAAGTCTTTTGCAGACTCTAACAGGTTTTCTTCTAAGATTGTCCTGTATTTGTCTCCATCCATCTTCCCATCAACTCTGACCAGCTTCCCTGTCCCTGCTGAAGAAAACCATCCCCACCATATGATGCTGCCACCACCATGTTTCACAGTTGGGATGGTGTGTTCAGGGGGATGGGCAGTGTTAGTTTTCCCCCACAAATAGCGTTTTGCTTTTAGGCCAAAAAGTTGAATTGTGGTCTCATGTGAGCAGATCACCTTCTTCCACATGTTTGCTCCCCTCCCCCA
>CM053036.1:5638455-5695955 GCA_028564925.1 Lithobates sylvaticus
TAATTGCACGGTCATGCAACACTTGCCATAGGTGCTCAACCTGCAGCCCTCCAGATGCTGCCGAACTACAATTCCCATCATGCCTCTGCCTTTGGGAGTCATGCTTGTAAACCATCAGCTTCGCGAGGCCTCAGGGGACTTGTAGTTCAGCAACAGCTGGAGGGCCAAACAAAGCTTGTATCTTATTTTTCACTCAAATGGAGCTTTCCTTTTGGTGGTATCTAAACACCACTGGGGTTTTTTATTATAAAAAAAAAAAAAAGAAAATTTTGAAAAAATAAAAAGATTAAAAAAAATGTTACTTTCCGCTATAAAACATATCTAATAAAAATCAAACGTCTTCATTAATTTTGTCCTAAATGTATTCTGCTACATGTGTTTGGTTAAAAAAAAATGGGCAAAAAGTGGCGTCAGGAGGGCAGAGGGCGGCGTCAGGACGGCAGAGGGCGGTGGCGTCAGTAGGGCGGCGTCAGGAGGGCAGCGGCGTCAGGAGGGCAGAGGCGTCAGGAGGGCAGAGGGCGGCGGCGTCAGGAGGGCAGAGGGCGGCGGCGTCAGGAGGGCAGAGGGCGGCGGGCGTCAGTAGGGCAGAGGGCGGCGGGCGTCAGTAGGGCGGAGGGCGTCAGTAGGGCGGAGGGCGTCAGTAGGGCGGAGGGCGTCAGTAGGGCGGAGGGCGGCGGCGTCAGTAGGGCGGGCCTTTCCCTGACCCACATTGCACCCATGAATGACCTTTCCCTGGCCCACACTTTACCCATGGATGATGATACGCCACTGGCCATATGTGCTTCTATATACATACTAAATACATAAAATATATTATACTCAGTGTGAGCTCAGCGGCTGAGCGAGGCAGGGAGAGTCTTACCAGCGCCTTTAGTCCTTGCAGGACATGCGGAGTGATGAGATGATGATCCTTCAGTCTGTTTTCATAGAAGACAATGAGAACCTCCACTGCACAGAACACAAAATATTCAATGTTAGTCTCAGCAACAAAAAGGTTGATAGAAAAATAGAAAGATGGTTAAAGTCGAGTTCCACCCATTTAAAAGTCAGCGGCTACAAAAAAAGTGCATCTGATGACTTAATAAATCAGATACTTCCCTGTCCCACGGTCCAGCGATGCGCGGCGTACGAAGCCCCGCCCCTCTCCCCCTCCTACTCTCCGCGGCACCGGCATTCTAACTGTGGGCGCCTGGCTGCGCGCTCCGATTGGCCGGGCAATCTTCTGGGACCTGTGATGTGTCCCAGAAGATTGGGGGGGGGGGGTGAACTTCCTTCCGGCGCCAGGGGAGGAAGTAGGAGGTGGGTGCCTGTAAAAACCTGCAAAAACCGCTCACCCCCCCCCCCCCCCCCCCAAAAAAAAAAATAAAAAAAAAAAATGGACATGCCATGTCAGGAAGTCACTGGTACTTAAAGCGGAAGTTCAATTTTTTGGGAGGAACTCGGCTTTAATGATCATGTGACCAGCAGCAGAGGACTAGAAGCTCCTCCTGCTTATGTTTCCCTGCAGACAGGCTGGGAGAGAGCCGGGTCATGTGACAGCTGGATATCCAATAGGAACAAAAAAGGTACTTAGAAGTTTTTTTAGTTAAAATAATTACATTGTCGTCACCCAGATACAGAAATAGAAGGGAGGATGTGCATTACACGGTGTGAGTGTGTTTAGTATCACTAGAAGACTGACATCCACATTCAATGTTGTTTTGATGTAACAAGAAGCGATTGCAGCGTTTCATCGCTTTCATATTCGGCTCTTATTTGCTCGCCGCGTTATATTAGTAGCGCTTGCCCGGCGCTCTGCGTGTTACGGCACCGATGTCAGTGTGCGATCGACCACATTCTTACCAGCAAAGCTGGAAGTTCCCATTAACAGACAATTACAGGGAAACAGAACATCTTTTAAAATCAATCCCAACATCTGTTCGCAAATTAGAGCGCGTGAAAAACGGCCCGCGATGGAGGCCTGGAATGTGCGCGACGCAGAGGAGTGCCGCGATGAGTTAATGAGACCTCCTTTTTTCTTACCTTCTTTCTCGGTCAGTCGGGAGTAACACTGGAGGAGGACTTGGGACAAAAGCTGCACGCCCCTCCCCCGGCTTCTGGGCTCCGGGTTCGCCAAACACGTTCTACAAAGAAGAAATAAAGTGATAATAAAGCTTCTGTTTTTTTTTTTTTTTTTATTAAAATAACAAACATGTTATACTTATATGCTCTGTGCAACGCTTTTACAAAGAGCAGCCCCGATCCTCCTCTAATGGGGTCCCCCGCCAACGATCCTGGCTCCTCCTCTTTGGCGAGTACCCCCCGCAGAAAGCCATTTTCTATGGGGGACACTTGTGCGGGTTCACTCCTGAGCTGCACTGTCTGCACCTATAGACACAGACAGTGCGGCTTGCCCGCTGTCACAGGATTTGATTGAAAACAGCGGGAGCCAAAAGCAGTGGAAGAGGGACCTGGCTCACTGTTGGGAGTGGTACATGGGTGGAGCAGGAGGAGCAGTGGAAGAGGGACCTGGAACGTTGTTTGAGGGACCTGGCACATTGGTGGAGCAGTGGAAGAGGGACCTGGCATGTTGGTGGAGTGGTACATGGGTGGATCAGGAGGGGCAGTGGAAGAGGGACCTGGCAGGTTGGTGGAGTGATACATGGGTGGACCAAGAGGGGCAGTGGAAGAGGGACCTGGCACGTTGGTGGAGCGATACATGGGTGGACCAAGAGGGGCAGTGGAAGAGGGACCTGGCACGTTGGTGGAGTGGTACATGGGTGGACCAGGAGGAGCAGTGGAAGAGGGACCTGGCACGTTGGTTGAGTGGTACATGGGTGAAGCAGGAGGAGCAGTGGAAGAGGGACCTGGCATGTTGGTGGAGTGGTACATGGGTGAAGCAGGAGGAGCAGTGGAAGAGGGACCTGGCATGTTGGTGGAGTGGTACATGGGTGAACCAGGAGGGGCAGTGGAAGAGGGACCTGGCACGTTGTTGCAGAGGTACATGGGTGGACCAGGAGGAGCAGTGGAAGAGGGACCTGGCACGTTGGTGGAGTGGTACATGGGTGGACCAGGAGGAGCAGTGGAAGAGGGACCTGGCACGTTGTTGCAGAGGTACATTGGTGGACCAGGAGGAGCAGTGGAAGAGGGACCTGGCACGTTGGTGGAGTGGTACATGGGTGGACCAGGAGGAGCAGTGGAAGAGGGACCTGGCACGTTGGTGGAGTGGTACATCGGTGGACCAGGAGGAGCAGTGGAAGAGGGACCTGGCACGTTGGTGGAGTGGTACATGGGTGGACCAGGAGGGGCAGTGGAAGAGGGACCTGGCAAGTTGGTGGAGTGATACTAGGGTGGACCAGGTGGGGCAGTGGAAGAGGGACCTGGCACGTTGGTGGAGAGGAACATTGGTGGACCAGGAGGAGCAGTGGAAGAGGGACCTGGCACGTTGGTGGAGTGGTACATGGGTGGATCAGGAGGGGCAGTGGAAGAGGGACCTGGCACGTTGGTGGAGTGGTACATGGGTGGACCAGGAGGAGCAGTGGAAGAGGGACCTGGCACGTTGGTGGAGTGGTACATGGGTGGATCAGGAGGGGCAGTGGACCTGCTTTCTGAAAGCTCAGACAAGCTGTATACAATTCTGGACTTTGAATGGCTGTAAAGAAGAAAAGGACCGCAGATAAACAGGTACAAACTCATGAAGGAGGATTTGTTTCATCTCTCTGTATCTCCTAGGCCAGTCACTTCACCGGGGATACGGAGAGTTTAGAACCACTTGAAGGCCTTTTTCTGGCAGTTTTTGGACGACAAGTAAAAAAAAAATCAGCATTTTTGCTAGAAAATTTACTTAGAACCTCCAAACATTATACATTTGTTTTAGCAGATTAACCCTGTGAAGTCTGGAAAGGACTTGGTGGTTACGTATAGAGAAAAGCCTACAAATCCCATCATGCCTCTGCCTCTAGGAGTCATGCCTGTGATTGTCAGGGTCTTGCAATGTCTCATGGGACTTGTAGTTTGACCACAGCTGGGAGGGCCGAGGTTGTCTACCGCTGATCTACATGGACACTTTATTCAGATGCACTTTGTTATACATTGCACTGGATGCTTTATTTATGAATATTGAAGGAAACGTTCGATATGAAAAGTTCTGTCACATATGAAATCGCAATCACTGGATTTTTACTTGCATTTAGTTTATTTAGTGAAAATTTCTGAACTGTAACACAGTCACACATGTTGATTTGCAAGGAGTATAGAAGAGCCCTTTTCTGCATGTCTGTCAGCAGATATAAAATGAGATCGGACATTATAAAGAGAAGAAATAAGCGATCGACTTACCCCAGAGACTCAACCACTTGTAACACTGTGAACGCTCCATCCTTTACACCTGAAAAACACAAAGTCGGCAAAGTGAGATAAAACGCCATAATGTACAACAAAGGAGAACGGAGCGATCGTGACAGCCAACATTATGCAGTCTTAAAAAACCAAGGATCGATCCGTTAGAACTCTTCTGTTGTCAGCGCTCCGAGAATAATCAGATTACCACTCGGAAACAGACCCCCCCCCCCCCCACCCCCACATATTCATAAAACGTAAAGGAGGAGAACGAGGAACGCTCGATTGGCTGTACTCCCCCCTATGGTCCACAGGAGTGACGTTCGGTCTAATTTCCTGTGACCCGTTTTCAGCAGACAGCGGGCTGGAGCTCTTGCGGTTTTAAACTTTGGATAGTAAAACTTTATTTCTGCCAGCAAATCCCTTATACAGCCACTTCCTGTTTAAGTTTTTTATTTATTTTTGTTAGGGTGTTAATACTACATAATAATAATATTATTATTATTATTAATAGTATTAACACCCTAACAAAAATAAATAAAAAAGGTAAACAGGAAGTGGGCTGTATAAGGGATTTACTGGCATAAAAGAAAAAAAAAAAAAAAAAATTTACTATCCAAAGTCATAACAACAACAACAACAACAACAACGGCAGAAAATTTAATAGATGGAAAGATGAAAAAATTAAAGTGGTGTTGCCACCAAAAAAAAAAAATGGTCTTAAAAATCATTGGAAATTTTTTATTTTTTTTTTAACTCACCTCTAAATGCCTGTTGCTAGGGGGTCCCTCGTAGTCTGCCACCTTCAGTGCCCAGCACCTGACGTCACTTCCCCTAGGCGCCGCACAGTCATCTGGGATCTGTCACATGTCCCAGATGAGGGAGCATCGAATCACGGCGCACGGCGCCACTCGTGCATGCGCAGTGGGTGCCCGGCTGTGAAGCCACATCCGGGTGCCCACATTAAGAATGCCGGCGCCGCGGGGAACGAGGAGGGCCTCGTTCCCTCGCATCGCTGGACCCTGGGACAGGTAAGTGGCCGATTATTAAAAAAGGCAGCAGCTGCAGTATTTGTAGCTGCTGACTTTTCATTTTTCCTCTTTAAGTTCTGCTTTAAGGGTTTGGGGTTCTTTAATTTATTATTACATAGTATTCGTTTATTATATTTATGATAAATTCTTTTTATTAGTCTATTTACCCCTTATTCAAATAATATTTAATTATTTTTGTTAGGGTTATTTATTATTTTATTTATTTTTGTTAGGGTGTTATTATTATTATTATTATTAAGTAGTAGTAATAGTATTAACACCCTGAAATATACAAATAAATAACCCTAATAAAAATAATAAATAATAATATTTTTTGAATAAGTGCACTAAATACACTAATAAAAAGAATCATAAATACAATAAATGAATACTATGTAATAATAACCCTTAACCCCTTGACCACCGGGCACTTAAACACCCTTAATAACCAGACCAATTTTCAGCTTTCGGTGCTCTCACATTTTGAATGACAATTACTCAGTCATGCAACACTGTACCCATATAATTTTTTTGTCCTTTTTTTTTTCACACAAATAGAGCTTTCTTTTGGTGGTATTTAATCACCGCAGTTTTTTTTTATTTTTTGCGCTATAAAAGAAAAAAAAAAGACTGAAAATTCTGTAAAAAAAAAATGAATTTTTCTTCGTTTCTGTTATAAAATTTAGCAAATTAATCATTTTTCTTGATAAATTTTGACCAAAAATTTATACTGCTACATATCTTTGGTAAAAATAAGTACAAATTGGGGTATATTATTTGGTCTTTGTGAAGGTTATAGAGTCCACAAGCTATGGTGCCAATATCTGAAAATTGATCACACCTGAAGTACTGACGGCCTATCTCATTTCTTGAGACCCTAACATGCCAGGAAAGTACAAATACCCCCCAAATGACCCCTTTTTGGAAATAAGACATTCCAAGGTATTTAGTAAGAGGCATGGTGAGTTTTTTGAAGTTGTCATTTTTTCCCACAATTCTTTGCAAAATCTTTTTTTTTTTTTTTTTTTTTTTTTCTTTTCACAAAATTGTCATATTAGCAGGTTATTTCTCACACACAGCATATGCATAGCACAAATTACACCCCAAAACACATTCTGCTATTACTCCTGAGTACGGCGATACCACATGTGTGAGACTTTTACACAGCGTGGCCACATACAGAGGCCCAACATGCAGGGAGCACCTTCTACAGAGGCCCAACATGCAAGGAGCACCTTCAGGTGTTCTGAAGCACCCAGGACAATTCTGACATTTCTCTACTACATGTAAAAATCATCATTTATTTGCTAGAAAATTACATAGAACCCCAAAACATTATATATGTTTTTTTTAGCAAAGACCCTAGAGAATACAATGGCGGTCGTTGCAACTTTTTATCTAGCACGGTACTTGCGCAGCAATTTTCCGAATGCGTTTTTTTTTTGGAAAAAAAAAAAAAAAATGTTTTGGGCTTTACAAAAAACAAAACTGTAAATTTAGCCCAATGTTTTTGCATAATGTGAAATATGAAGTTACGCCGAGTAAATAGATACCTAACATGTCACCCTTCAAAATTGCACACACTCGTGGAATGGCGCCAAACTTCGCTACTTAAAAATCCCCATAGGCGGCGCTTTAAATTTTTTTACTGGTTACATGTTTTGAGTTACAGAGGAGGTCTAGGGCCAAAATTATTGTTCTCGCTCCAACGTTCGCAGCGATACCTCACATGTGTGGTATGTGGGCGGGACTTACGTATGCGTTCACTTCTGCATGCGAGCACACGGGGACAGGGGCGCTTTAAAAAATATATATATTTTATTGTTCATTTTACTTTATTTTAGTTTGACACTTCCCCCCCCCCCCCCCAAAAAAAAATGTTTTTGATCGCTTTTATTCCTATTACAAGGGATGTAAACATCCCTTGTAATATGAATATGACATGGCAGGTACTCTTTACAGTGAGATATGGGGGTCAATAAGACCACACATCTCACCTCTAGGCTGGAAAGCCTGAAATAAAAAATAAAAAAAACGATCCTGGCTTCGATCGTAGCGAGTATTGCATGGTATCACAGAATATCGCAGAGTACTGCTGGGTATTGCAGAGTACTGCTGGGTATTGCAGAGTACTGCTGGGTATTGCAGAGTACTGCTGGGTATTGCTGGGTATCCATCCATCCATCCATGCTCAGCCCTCCCTCCATACCCTGCAATACACTGCAGGCTATTGCATGGTATGGAGGGATGGCTGAGCATGAATGGATGGATCGATGGTGACTGCACAGCAGTGCTGTGGGCACTACAGATCCCGCCCACAGCACTGCTGCCACCGATCCCTCCCCCTCTCCTCTCACACTGTACCTATCGGTACAGAGAGAGGAGAGAGAAACCAGCGTCATGAAATGATGCCGATTTTCTTACATGCGATTGCTCCGTCTGTTTACCGCGATCTGTGATCCGCCGGGTCCTCTGGACCCGTCGATCACGGATGTTCTCGAGTGCGTGTCCCAGGGGGCGCGCAAGAGGGGAATTCTGGGAGGCCGTTAAGGTACGCCCTCCCAGAGTTAAGCAACCGCCCTGTAGCCGTTTTTTCGGCTATGGGCCGGTTGTTAACTGGTTAAAAAGCGGAACTTCATTTTTTCATCTTGCCATTAAATCTTCTGCTCTTGTTGTGGTTATAACTTTGGATAGTAAATCATATTTTTTTTCTGCCAGTAAATCCCTTATACAGCCACTTCCTGTTTCTTGTCTGGTCATTGGCCTAGGATTATGACATCATCCACAGTTTTCTCTCTCTCGTAAGCGGTGAGTGACAGTCACCAGCTCTCTGCTCACAGACCTCTCAGAACCGAGCGATCGGTGGTGTTTGATCACTCAGTTCTCAGTCTTAGAGCCGGCGGGGACCGGTGCAGCATCCACCTAGGTAAATACTTCTCTTTTAACCCTTTTGCCGCTTTTATTTTTTTTTTTTTTCACACATGCATTTTGGGCTTGAAGATTACATAAACACCCCCCCCCCCCCAAAACATATCTTTTTTTAACCACTTCAGCCCCGGAAGAATTTACCCCCTTCCTGACCAGAGCACTTTTTTGCGATTCGGCACTGCGTCGATTTAACTGACAATTGCGTGGTCGTGCGACGTGGCTCCCAAACAAAACTGACGTGGTTAGGGTTGGGGTTTCCCCTTGAAGAACAAGGTTAGGGCTCAGGGATTGGAATAGGGACCTCCCCTAAAGGTCAGCAGGCGTGTCCCCCAGAGGTCAAGAGGTCGGGCTGACCCACCCCCACCAAAGTGTTCCGCCTACCCCAACTAAGTTGGGGCTTGAACAAGAAAAATAGAGCTTTTGGTGGCATTTGATCACCTCTGTGGTTTTTATTTTTTGCGCCATAAACAAAAAAAAAAGCATTCTGTTTTACATTTTGCTATAATAAATATCCCCCAAAAATATATTAAAAAAAAAAAAACATTTTTTTTTTTTCCCTCAGTTTAGGCCGATGCGTATTCTTCTACATATTTTTGGTAAGAAAAAAAAATCAAAAAAAAAAAATCACAATAGGCGATTGATTGGTTTGCGCAAAAGTTATAGAGTTTACAAAATAGGGGATAGTTTTATGGCATTTTTAATCATTTTTTTTTTTTTTACTAGTATCAGCGATTTTTATCATTACTGCGTCATTATGGCGGACACATCGGACAATTTTGACACATTTTTGGGACCATTGGCATTTATACAGCGATCAGTGCTATATAAATGCACCGATTCCTGTGTAAATGACACTGGCAGTGAAGGGGTTAACCACTAGGTGGCAGGGTAGGGGGTTAAGTGTGTCCTGGAGCGTGTTTCTAACTGTGGGGGGCGTGGCTACGTGTGGCACATCACTGATCACCGCAGGGAGCGGTGATCAGTGTCACTAGGCAGAACGGGGAGATGCTCGTTTACATTAGCATCTCCCCATTCTTCCTCCCCGTGATCGAGTCTGCGGGACCCGACTCACGGAGCTTGCCGCTTAAAAAGGCAACGTACAGGTACGTTAGTTTGCCTGTACATGCCCTTCTGCCACAGTATATCTGCGTGAGGCGGTCGGCAAGCAGTTAAAGCATAAGAATAAAAAAGTGGCAGTTGCAACATTTTTTTATGTCACACAATATCACTGCAAAGCTCTAGGAAACAAAAAATTTTTTTAGTAAAAGATACACTAAGAGGAAAGGAGAGCCGTTAATCAGCAAGCCTGTCAGAACATCATTTATCCTCCCCCCCCCCCCCCCCATAATCATCCCCCCCCCGCCCCGCCCCCCCCCGAATGCCCCCCCCCCCCAAACCGCCCCCGGGTGCCCCCCCCCCCCCCCCCCCCCCCCCCCCCTCCCGGGTCCCCCCCCTCCCCCCCCACCGTGCCGCCCCCCCCCCCCCCCCCCCCCCCCCGACCCCCCCCCCCCCCCCCACCGGGCCCCCCCCCCCCATCGTGGCCCCCCCCCCCCCCCGAACCGGGCCCCATCAGTGCCCCCCCCCCCCCCCCCCGAACCGGCCCCATCGGTGCCCCCCCCCCCCCCCCCCCCGGCCCCATCGGTGCCCCCCCCCCCCCCCCCCCCCCCTGGCCCCATCCGGGCCCCCCGTTGCCCGACCAGGGCCCCCCCCCCGAACAGTGCCGCCCCCCCCCCCCCGAACCGGGCCCCATCGTGCCCCCCCCCCCCGAACCCCATCAGTGCCCCCCCCCCCGCCGGGCCCCATCGAACCAGGCCCCATCGGTTTAGGCCCCCGCCCCCCCCACCCCGCCCCAAACCGGGCCCCCGGTGCCCCCACCCTCCCCCCCCCCCGAACCGGGCCCATCGGTGCCCCCCCCCCCCGAACCGGCCCCATCAGTGCCCCCCCCCCCCCCCCGAACCGGGCCCCCATCGGGCCCCCCCCCCTCCAACCGGTGCCATCGGTGCCCCCCCCCCGCCGGGCCCATCAGTGCCACAACAGCGTTCATCACTGCAGACTCTGCCCCTATCGATGTCGCCTCATAAGCGCCCATCAATGCCACCTCAACAGCACCGCCTCAAAGGAGAAAAAAAATTACTTATTTGCAAAATTTTATAACAGAACTAAAAGAAAAAAAAAAAATGTGCCCGTGTTGAAAGGGTTAAAGTACAACACCTTCTTGCTGCAAGTGAATATTGTGAAATGTTCCTAATAAGATAAAAATTTATATTTTGTTCTTTTTGGTACCGACCAGAATATAGGAAGTACAGGACACGAAACATTCCGCACTCCCTATAGGAAAGTAAGGTTTGCCGACTCCTCGGCACGGCTTGTCTGTATCATTCACAGGGTGGCCTAAAGTACCCTCAGTGCTGTACACAGCGCCAGGGACACAGCGCCAGGTACACAGCGCCTGCCAATATTGGAATGACCTCTGCCGCCTCCTTGCCAGCAGTGAGTCAGAAGGAAGATTCCTGCCCCAATTATTTGCACAGTGTTGGTCATAAAGTTCTAATGCAGATCCCCGAAGTCTCAAGTGCCATTCAAATTGTTTTTTCCATTTGCAATTAGCAGATTGTAGTCGGGACGCACACCGGGCACTGCTGGCACACTGCTGGCACACCAGATTAGATGTTTGCAGATGGAAGTCCCGTAATGTGACTTTCCCCGGGACACAAGAGAAGGGAGACTTCCAGAAGAGATATAAATGTGTTTATGGAGAACGTCGGAGAGCCGAGCTCTGCCAACGCAAGAGAACGCCAACGAGAGATTGTGCAACTCACCGCTCTCTAGTGATTGGATAGGCTGCATTCTCAGTGATGTCACCTCTCTCTAGTGATTGGATAGGCTGCATTCTCAGTGATTGGATAGGCTGCATTCTCAGTGATGTCACCGCTCTCTAGTGAATGGATAGGCTGCATTCTCGCTACATTCTCAGTGATTGGATAGGCTACATTACATTCTCAGTGATGTCACCACTCTCTAGTGATTGGATAGGCTACATTCTCAGTGATGTCACCGCTCTCTAGCTAGGCTGCATTCTCAGTGATGTCACCACTCTCTAGTGATTGGATAGGCTGCATTCTCAGTGATGTCACCGCTCTCTAGTGATTGGATAGGCTGCATTCTCAGTGATGTCACCGCTCTCTAGTGAATGGATAGGCTGCATTCTCAGTGATGTCACCGCTCTCTAGTGATTGGATAGGCTGATTCTCAGTGATGTCACCGCTCTCTAGTGATTGGATAGGCTACATTCTCAGTGATGTCACCGCTCTCTAGTGATTGGATAGGCTGCATTCTCAGTCAGTGATGTCACCGCTCTCACCGCTCTCTAGTGATTGGATAGGCTGCATTCTCAGTGATGTCACTGCTCTCTAGTGATTGGCTAGGCCGCATTCTCAGTGATGTCACCGGTCTCTAGTGATTGGCTAGGCTGCATTCTCAGTGATGTCACCACTCTCTAGTGATTGGATAGGCTGCATTCTCAGTGATGTCACCGCTCTCTAGTGAATGGATAGGCTGCATTCTCAGTGATGTCACCGCTCTCTAGTGACTGGATAGTATGGAAGAGCCCTTAGGCACACCATGGCGTATGTAAAATATCATTTGTGAGGGGGGGGGGGGCAGGTACACAAGAGCGCAAGCAGCTACGTTATGGGCGTCTCAAAAACACAAGCTGCCTATTGGCTTTCTCACAGGTGGTGAGGGGGGGGGGGGGGTTGTGTCGCCTCCTCACTGCCTGTTTTAACCCCTAACAGCCTGTAACACTGTGCAGCAACTGCATGCCTTGTGGGGTGGCTGAGGCATGGGCCCATTCAGTTGAATCTGTTGCTTTTGTCAGGCAGTACCACCCATCAAAGGCCACTGAGGGGGGGGGGGGTATCATTTTTGCCGTGCCACAACGCAAAGTATTGTGTCTGCAGAATGGCCACACCCATCATACGGCTGCCATTTCCAACTTGGAAAGAGAGGGGTGCTAAAGACCCCCCCCCCAACCGCCTGTGTAAACAAGTCCTAAGTGAGGTCACCCTCCCCACCTGCACGCTTGCAGGAAGCGTTCGCTCGCTCTAAATTTAAGATAATAAGAAACAGGAAACACAGACCAGCCGCAGTGAGAAATAACACCTCTCTGTTACAATCACACAAACTGATCTCAGCATAGCAAATAAAAAAAAAAAAAAAATTAAAATAATGCCAGCAAGAAAAATATTCAAAAAAAATTAAATAAAAAAAAAAATAAAAAATTCTGCAAGCTGTCAGACTTGAGCAGAAAATATTTTTACGTCAACCCCGCCAGAACTGCCGAACCCCGGCCATGACCTCCCAACCCCGCCATGACCGCCCAAACCCCCGGCCATGACCGCCCAAACCCCCGGCCATGACCGCCCAACCCCGGTAAAAACCCGGCCATGACCGCCCCAAACCCCTGGCCATGACCTCCCAACCCCGGCCATGACCTCCCAAGCCCGCCATGACCGCCCCAAACCCCCGGCCATGACCGCCCCAAACCCCCGGCCATGACCGCCCAAACCCCCGGCCATGACCGCCCAAACCCCCGGCCATGACCGCCCAAAACCCCGGCCATGACCGCCCAAACCCCCGGCCATGACCGCCCAAACCCCCGGCCATGACCGCCCAAACCCCCCACAGAAGATCCCCTGTATAAAAGGTCGGCGGTGAACATTTCTGTCCGTTCTTCCAGAACACGGATCGCTCACAACAAAATCTTTACATGACGTCTGCAGGGAAACCGAGGCTTCCGGGTAGAGATGCACCAAAATTTCGGCGGCCGAAACATGTCAGCCAAATTTTTTTATTTTTTTTTTTGCCGATGCGTTTTTGGTGATTTTTATAAATTATTTTTTTAACCGCTTCCCGACCGCCTAACGCCGATATACGTCGGCAAAATGGCACGGGCAGGCAAAATCACGTACCTGTACGTGATCGTGCATGTGCCTGCCTGTGGGTCGCGCGCGCGCCGCCAGCGGCGCGCTCGCGACCCGGTCGGGAGCTCCGTGACCCCGGCCGCGGGACCAGCGGACCCGATCGCCGCTGGTGTCCCGCGATCGGGTTACGGAGCGGAAGAACGGGGAGAGGTCTGTGTAAACAAACCTCTCCCTGCGCTTCCTACACTGCCTGTCATTGATTGGCTGTTCCCTGTCATCGGGAACGCCGATCAATGACGTCAGACGTACAGCCACGCCCCCCTACTGTAAAAAAAAAAACACAACACGTCACACTGACTCCTCCCCGCCCCCCCCGCCCCCTAGTGGTTAACTCCTTCACTACAACTGTCATTTACATAGGAATCAGTGCTATTTAAATAGTACTGATTTCTGTATAAATGACAAATGTCCCAAAAATGTGTCAAAAATGTCGATGTGTCCGCCATAATGTCGCAGTCACAATAAAAATCGCTGATCGCCGCCATTACTAGTAAAAAAAAAAAATATTAATAAAAATGCTATAAAACTATCCCCTATTTTGTAAACGCTATAACTTTTGCGCAAACCAATCAATAATCGCTAATTGCGATTTTTTTTTACCAAAAATATGTAGAAGAATACGTATCGGCCTAAACTGAGGAAAAAAATAATTTTTTATATATTTTTTGGGGATATTTATTATAGCAAAAAGTAAAAAATATTGCATTGTTTTCAAAATTGTCGCTCTATTTTTGTTTATAGCGCAAAAAATAAAAACCGCAGGGGCGATCAAATACCACCAAAAGAAAGCTCTATTTGTGGGAAAAAAAGGACGCCAATTTTGTTTGGGAGCCACGTCGCACTCAATTGTCAGTTAAAGCGCCAGTGCCGAATCGCAAAAAGGGGCCTGGTCCTTTGGCACCATTGGTCCGGGGCTGAAGTGGTTAAATGACCACAAATTCAGCAAGCAACATTTTTAAACACCACAACGGAAGACAACACTGAAGAAATGACACTTGTCTACAATGTAAATTAGTGAAGTGTACAGCTTGTATAACAATATATATATATATTATATATATATAAATTATATATATATATATATATATATAGCTCTCTCACAAAAGTAAGTACACCCCTCACATATTATTTTCTTCCATCTTTTCACGTGACAGCACTGAAGAAATGACAGCCATTAATGTCTAAACCGCTGGCAAAATAACTCAACACACAGCCATTAATGTCTAAACCGCTGGCAACAAAAGTCAGTACACCCCTAAGTGAAAATCTCCAAATTGGGCCCAAAGTTTCAATATTTTGTGTGGCCACCATTATTTTCCAGTGTCAATATTTTGTGTGGCCGCCATTATTTTCCAGCACTGCCTTAACCCTCTTGGGCATGGAGGTCACCAGAGCTTCACAGGTTGGCACTGGAGTTCTCTTCCCCTCCTCCATGATGACGTCACGGAGCTGGTGGATGTTGGAGACCTTGCGCTCCTCCACCTTCCGTTTGAGGATGTCCCACAGATGATCAATAGGGTTTAGGTCTGGAGACATGCTTGGCCAGTCCATCACCTTTACCCTCAGCTTCTTTAGCAAGGCAGTGGTGGTCTTGGAGGTATGTTTGGGGTGGTTATCATGTTGGAATACTGCCCTGCGGCCCAGTCTCTGAAGGGAGGGGATCATGCTCTGCTTCAGTATGTCACAGTACATGTTGGCATTCATGGTTCCCTCAATGATCTGTAGCCCCCCAGTGCCGGCAGCACTCATGCAGCCCCAGACCATGACACTCCCCACCACCATGCTTGACTGTAGACAACAAGACACACTTGTCTTTGTCCTCCTCACCTGGTTGCCCCCACACACGCCTGACACCATCTGACACCAAATACCTTTATCTTGGTCTCATCAGACCACAGGACGTGGTTCCAGTAATCCATGTCCTTAGTCTGCTTGTCTTCAGCAAACTGTTTGTGGTCTTTCTTGTGCCTCATCTTTAGAAGAGGCTTCCTTCTGGGACGACAGCCATGCAGACCAATTTGATGCAGTGTGCGGCGTATGGTCTGAGCACTGACAGGCTGACCCCCAACCACCCCTACAACCTCTGCAGCAATGCTGGCAGCACTCATACGTCTATTTCCCAAAGACAACCTCTGGATATGACGCTGAGCACGTGACCTCAACTTCTTTGGTGGACCATGGCGAGGCCTGTTCTGAGGGGAACCTGTCCTGTTATACCGCTGTATGGTCTTGGCCACCGTGCTGCAGCTCAGTTTCAGGGTCTCGGCAATCTTCTTATAGCCTCGGCCATCTTTATGTAGAGCAACAATTCTTTTTTTTCAGATCCTCAGAGAGTTCTTTGCCATGAGGTGCCATGTTGAACTTCCAGTGACCAGTATGAGAGAGTGAGAGCGATAACACCAAATTTAACACACCTGCTCCCCATTCACACCTGAGACCTTGTAACACTAACGAGTCACATGACACCGGGGGAGGGAAAATGGCTAATTGGGCCCAATTTGGACATTTTCACTTAGGGGTGTACTGACTTTTGTTGCCAGCGGTTTAGACATTAATGGCTGTGTGTTGAGTTATTTTGAGGGGACAGCAAATTTACACTGTTATACAAGCTGTACACTCACTACTTTACATTGTAGTGTCATTTCTCCAGTGTTGTGGGGGATGGACATGACCCCCCCTAATAATGATCTCTGTAGGGAGTGTCTGCTGAGAATGGAGGCTTCGCAAAAATGGCCGCCGATGGTCACCTTATGTACGGGACTGAGGACACGCTTTACAGATAGGCTTTATTTTGTTTTGTTTTCTTCTGTAAGGTGGTGTACTGTCACGTGACTTGATGTTCAAAAATTGGAAAACTTTATTGATAACGAAGTTTTTTAATATATATATATATATATATATATATATATTATATTTTTTTTGTTGGTGTGTTTGTTTGTTTTTCTCGCATTGACTCTTATTTACAGATTTGTGAGCAGTCGCTGTTTACAGTCATTACAGTGTACAGGAAGGTGCAAAACGTGTGCGATAAATATCACCTCCCTGATAATACAAACTGCATATTAAAGCCAAACTCCGCACGCAAAAACCTGCAATATATTTCTCAATAACTATATATATATATATATATATATATATATATATTATATATATATATACACACACACTAATACACAATATATGTATAATTTATTTATTTATATATATATATATATATTTTGGTGTTTTTTCAGGCGTTTGATATCCGTTTTTGAGCATTTTTGTACAGCGAGCTTTGGTGTTTTTTTTTATTAGCCGATAGAGAAAAATATCATCTGTTTCATCATTTGTTGCTATGTTTTTCATTTTTTTAATTTCCTTTCTTTATAATTTATTTAATAATTATAATTTATTTATTATTTTTACTTTTTTTTTATAAACCGTTAAAGGCCATGGTTAGGGTTTAATTTATTTATTTTAATTTATTTGCTTAATTTTATGTATTTATTTTGTTAGGTCATCATTACTTTGACGTTAAATACCGGGGTTATGGCTGCAGCTAGCTGCCATAACCCCGGTATTTTTATTTACAGCAGGCGGCCGGCTTTCCCATAAAAGTGGTCCCAGCAGCAAATTCCCCCCAGGATCACTTATAGGCGGTGGGAGAGGGGAGAGGTCCCCCCCTCCTGCCACTTCCCGTTCGTTTCCGAGCTTACCGGAGCCATTGGTAAGCCAGGAACCAATCCAATACGGCCCATGGCTAGGCAGGAAGCAAGATAGCCCCTATTCGGCTCTATGCCCTTGGAAGACCGGAGTGACGTCTGATGTCACTTCCTGTCCTAGGGCTTAAAGAGAGTAAAAGTCAAAGTAGTATTTTTATTTTTTTTTGCTTTTAAGGGGGTGGCAGGATTTGTGCTAGGAGGGGAAATTTGGGGCGGTGGGATCTGTGCTAGGAGGGGGGATGTGGGGGTTTGTGCTGAGAGGGGGGGATTTAGAGGGGTAATTTGAGTGGAGGATTTGTGCTAGAAAATGGGATCTGGTAGAGAAAAATATCATCTGTTTCATCATTTGTTGCTATGTTTTTCATTTTTTTTAATTTCCTTTCTTTATAATTTATTTAATAATTATAATTTATTTATTATTTTTACTTTTTTTTTTATAAACCGTTAAAGGCCATGGTTAGGGTTTAATTTATTTATTTTAATTTATTTGCTTAATTTTATGTATTTATTTTGTTAGGGGTTGTATCGCTTGCGTCTATCTAGCAAGGTTACTCTGTGGTATAACAAGGAAGCTGAGACTTCTGCAGTGTATAGATGTGCTTTTTACTAACAAAAACTGCTGTACAAAACTATTACAATCTTAGGAATACAATACAAGACTGACAGATATCTATAACAAGCAAAATGCCTAGAAAATAGAACAGCCTAAAGTCTAACAGTACAAATACATTTAAAAGGGTTACTTAACTTCTGTTACTGAATGTTCATGATCTCCAATTGGCAATATTTCTTCTTAGAGACCAGGTTCTGTTCTTGTATCATGAGCGGCTTCTTCTGATCTTCAAAGCATGATGATGTGTGTCCTGATGTTACAGCATGATGTTCCACTCTCTCTCTGTGTCTCTACCCATCCATTTTATACCCCTGTTTGTTGACCAAAGCTAACAACCCACTAACAATCATTCTTTTTCAGGTTGAGAGACCCTCCAAACCTGTTTACTGTAGCTGACGAGACAATGGGCTAACTAACCATTGTCTCCTCAAACGAAATCCTGTCATCAATATAACAGTCATTGTTTTTCAGGTTGAGAGACCCTCCAAACCTGTTTACTGTAGCTGACGAGACAATGGACTGTTGCTAGCTACCCATTCTTTACTCAAACCAAATCCTGCCATCAATATAACAGTCATTCTTTTCAGTCTGACAGACACTCTCAACCTGTTTGCTGTAGCTGACGAGACAATAGCCGCTTAATGCTATCTTCTACTCCAGAATTCTACTCAAACCAGAGAATCTGATCAACTAAACTTGTAATTTCTCCCATGTAATGTTAGGTCTGATGTGTAAAAAAAAATCATATTTTAACTAACGCAACACATTCCGCCCTAGATTTTTTTTTCTTTCTTTCAGACTCCATATCATTTGATAAAACTCATTCTAAACATTAATTTTCCTTGAATGCAACACCTCCAATTTCTGTCATTGAGAAGATGTTTCAGTCTTTTAACTTAAAAAGTTCATTAGAAAGTCCATTCTAAAGTTCTGTAGAAACAAGTCCAGGCATGTAATACATCAAAGGCCTTGCTCTCCACAGCTCTTGCGATCTTCCCTCATTCTTTCCATCTTGTAATCACTTTTCTCTGGTCTTCCTATGGATCAAATCGGAGACAGCCTGTGGAGTGGAAAACAAAGCGGATTATCTGTTCCCTCTAATAATACATAAACAGTAGATCCAGGCCCTTCAGCTACGATCTCTCCTCTAAATGGCTTCTTGCCTGGATATCTGACTAACACTTTGCCCCCCGCCTGTACCCACTTCTGACCCTCCCACAGAACATCAATAGGGAGGAGAGGAAATATACTGATATTTCCCAGAAGATCACTGCTGTTTATTTTGGAAGGTTTTATGTTATGTAGCCTCACTTTCCACTCTTGCTGAGAAGTATCCACTAACCAGTCAGAGTCCCAGCCACTGTCTTGAAGCTCATCTGCCAATGCAAATATAACTTCAAACCTTCCTGCCAGATTCCCTCTCATTCCTAGATAGGCTTCAGCTTCAGATACGTCACTCTTGGTTTCTATGTCATGGGAAGCAGTAACATGGTATCTGTTAAGCCCTGTTTTTTTCAGGAACCTTACATAAATACTGAACTCTGCACTCCAGCTGTGGATTCTGTGCCCCAGCCCCTACCATCCTCTCATATGGTGTGCTTTTGGCTATTGGCCTAGAGTTTAACAACATGACTGCGTGTGTGAGGACCCGATCCCACCCCCTTAGTGTATGTGTGGGTGTAAGTTTGCGTATCTGGTCCTTCAATAGCCCGTTGTATCTTTCAATCAAACCAGCTGCCTGTGGATGGTATGGGATGTGGCACAACCAGTACACTCCAGAATCTTTGGCCCACTGCTGTACTGTTGATCCGGTGAAGTGTGAGCCGTTATCACTTTGGACTTGCTTGGGACAACCATAAGCAACGACAAGTTTCTGTAGCAGTTGAAGCGTTGCGGCTTGATCTGCACGTTTGCAAGGATGAACAAGCATAAGTCCTGAATAGGTGTCCACTGCAGTGCAACAATATCTCAGTCCATTGTTTCCCCGGGGCAGGGGACCGATGAAGTCAATCTGCCATATCTCTGCAGGCCTCTCACCCCTCTTAATCGACCCGGTGGAGTACTTTTGTAATGGCCATTGTCGCACTTCTCCACACACTGTACAGTTCCCTATTACAGTCTTTATCATGTCCATGGATATAGGCAAGCCTCTCTGCTGTGCCCATTCATATGTTGCTTTCTGACCCAAATGTCCAGATTGCTTGTGGGCCCAGTTGGCCAAGTTCATCAAGACAGGATCAATTGGCACAACTGCCTTCACTTTGGCGATTTCATCTGCAACTCTGTTATAGTTCTCAAAGTCTGGGACTAGGGGCACATGTGCATCAACATGCCCCACTTTTATGGTGCGCGAGTGAGCTTCCTTCCAGATGTAGTCCCAGACTTCCTTGCCTCCCCACACCACCTTTCCATGAATCATCCATTCATTGGACTTCCACGTGGGCATCCAAGTTGTCAGTCCTTTAAAAACCGCCCAGCTGTCAGTGTAGATAGTGACATGGGAAGAAGGATCCTCCTGAAGAGTCATCACTACAGCTTTCAACTCTGCATACTGGCTGGACCCTCCAATTCCGGTCTCCTGCAGGACTGTGTCTGTACTTGGGTTGTAGGCTGCTGCTGTCCATTTACGCCCAGACGAGGCGACTATGGCTGAACCATCAGTGAACCATGCTGACTGCTTCATGTCTTCTGACAGAGACTCAAAGGGTGGAGCCTCTTGAATGGGGGATGACTGCAGCACAGGAATTTCTTCTTCTGGCTGGGTGCTGGTAAAAGTAACAAGCCCTGCCAACTGTTTTGAAATGTCTCTAACATCCCCAGCTGCAATACCCCCTCTTTCTTGAAGGTACCACTTCCATTTCATCAGTGTCTGGTTCTGGGCTACAGCTGCTCTAGTGATCAGTCCATTATCTCTCACCCATCCTGCTATTGGCAATGCAGTATGGATGGTGACTGTGTCCTTTCCTGTAATGGTCTCTACATGTTGAAGTGCTGTGTAGGCCCCAAACAGGTACTTCTCTAGGGGCGTGTATCTCTTCTGTGCCCCTGTCAGTTGTTTGGACCAAAATCCAATGGGTATTGCTCTTAGTCCTTTCTTTTCATTTGGCTGCCACAGACTCCAAGATATGGTACCATTCTGCTCCACTACATCCAGCTGAAATGGTACTCCTTGTCTCACGGGTCCTAATCCCTGATGCTGCAAAATAGCTTCTTTAGCAGCCAGGAATGCAGTCCGCTGCTCTGAACCCCATGAGAACTCAGTCTTTTTCCGGGTGACATTATATATAGGCCTCAGAATCAGTCCAAGATGTGGGATGAACGATCTCCAGAACCCCACAACTCCAATGAACTTCTGTGCCTCCTTTTTGGTAGTAGGGGGCGACAGCGCCTGGATAGTTTGCACAACTGTCTCTGGAATTTTCCTCTGTTGCCCAGTCCACATCATTCCTAGGAACTTCACCTCTGTGGTAGGTCCTTGGACTTTGTCTCTGTTGATAGCCCACCCTCTGTTCTCCATGTGATGTATCAGCAGGTGCAGTGCTTCAGTTACATCTTCTTTTGTTCCAGAGATCATGATGTCATCAATGTAGTGAAACACAGCGACTTTCAAATTCAGGGTGCTTAAATCTCGGGCAATCAGTCCATGACAAATCGTTGGAGAATGAAGATAGCCTTGCGGAAGGACAGTGAAAGTGTACTGGCGGCCGTCCCACACCATAGCAAACTGGTCTTGACACTCTGGGTCTATTAAAATCGAAAAGAAAGCATTAGCCAGGTCTATCACAGCATGATATTCTCCTGCATCTTTAGCAATTTTTTCAACAATTGAGATCATATCTGGTACAGCTGACTTCAATGGAGGTGCCACTTTGTTTAGACCTCTGTAATCCACAGTCATTCTATATGTCCCATCAGGCTTTTTTACTGGGAACACCGGAGACGAGAAAGGACTTACAGCAGGTCTAAGGATCCCTACTCTCAACAGTTCTTGAATAGTCTCCCCAATTTCTTTGTGGCCTCCAGGAAGTCTGTACTGCTTGAGACAGACTGGCTTCTCTGGTGGAGGAATGTAGACAGGGGTCCATTTTGCATGACCTCTGACCACAGCCTTCACCGCCCTTACCAGATACGCTTTATCAGGATACCCGAATGTGAATGTACCTCTTTCAGTCTGAATTGACTGACCTTGAAGTACATCCATCCCCAGAATATTTTCGGGTAACTCTGATACCAAAACATTTGTCATAAATCCTGATCCCTTGCCAATAGCCAATTTCACCCGTATCCTAACTGCTGGTGTAGTTTGCCCTCCCAAACCTTCTACATAAATCAATTCTCCTTTGTGATGGGAAGGATTTCCTTGCAAAAGTGTAACTTCGGCTCCGCTATCAACTAAAGCCATTACATGTGTGGGAGAAGATGACTTTCCCCACCATACAGTGACAGGTGCATATGGGCGTCGGCCTCCTGCTGTCACTGCCCTCACGGCTATTACAGGAGACTCACCTTCCCTTCATAAAGGAAAAGGAAACTCCCAATCCCCTTTTCTGATTCTCTCTAACTCCTCCCCAGGATAAAGGGATTTGGGTTTGTGTTCACGTTCAGTTTTGGGAATTGGTTTGGGGCTAACAGGAGGTGTCTGTTCTGTTTCCTCTAAGTCTAGGCTGATGTTATCTTCACTAGGAGTAGTGTTTCTAACCCTGACAGTTTTACCTACTAAATCTTTCCACCTCTTCAGCATTTCTGCAGTAGAAATGCCATCGATCTCATCTTTAGGTACTCCTGCCTTTAATAGGTCCACCCACATTTCTTTCCTAGAAATAACTAGCCTGGTTTTCTCTTCACCTCCTGTCTTCTCTACCCCATTCCCTTTCTTCTCTGTTCTTTTCTGCTTGTATTCTTCCTGTCTGGCCTTGACCTTATCTACTGCCCTGACAGGTTTTGTTTTAGTCTCCTCTAGCTCCCCCAACTGGCTTAAAAGGGTTGTAGCTTCATGAATCTTGCTGTTTAATCCCAGGCCTCCCAACAAGGACAATAAGGGAGCCCTGAGATTAAATGGCGCAGACTTCATCAGCTTAGAGCGCAGAGCAGACGTGAAGGGTTCCATATCTGGACCCATCCATTCTGGAAACGTATTTAATCCGGTTATACAACCCATCTCACGTAACCTGGAAATACCCTCTGCTATTGATCTCAAGGAGTAGGTATTTTCCAGGTCAGTAGGACTAGAGTATACTGGGACTATTCCATCTCTCACGAGGTCTAACAGTGAAAAATTCACGCTAAACTCTCGGGCTTTTCACATTGCCTGACGCAATTGTGGATCATGGGTTAACACTCCCATAGTCACTGCTTCCTTACCTGACAAAACAACACTGTCTGCTCCTTCATCCCATAAGCGTAGGAGCCAACTCACTAGAGGCTCCCCAGACCTTTGTTTGTATTGTTTTGCCAGCTCATGGAGTTCAGTTTGTGTAAACTCCCGTACTTCTTCAAATTCAACATCTCTGGGGTTGCGATAATGCACCTCCCCATTTGCCATATCCTCTCTATCATGTTGCCGTTTCCTATGCTTAGTAATGAGAGGTCTGGCATACTTTTTCTTTCGCACTAGCAGATCATCATGCGAAACATCAAACTCTATCTCCTCATCCTCACTATCATTTGAGGAGAGCACATCCTCACAGTCCCAATTTTGGGATGTGACAATGGCACGTACCCTGGCTTTACTAACAGGTTTACGGCCCTTCCTTTTCCTTAAGGCATTAATTGATTTGGTCATGAGGGCTGCACACCGCTCTTGCAAATCATCAGCCCGACTAGCAGTTGAACGTACACACTCTGAAGCAACTGCTAGCTGGTCTTTTAATACCTTAACTTCTGCCTCTGCCTTCTCCCTTCTATGTGATTCGATGTAAAATGCGTGAAGAAAATACCATCCGAATTTGGACACCGTTCTCTTCTCTTTTTTACTTAAATCCAACCCCTTAAGGCTAAAATCTACAAAATGATCTGAGACTTTATCACCCCAAGTCAGCTTCAAGGGAGAAGCATACTTCACAAATTCTTTAGCAAGAGGCTCCCACTCATTGTCTCTGGCCCAGATAGGTAAGCTGCACACTTCCTTCTGGTCACCAGAACCCTCTACAGCCTTGCTTTTCCTAAACAGCTTACGCAGCATTTTACCTAGCACAAGCTACACACTACAGAAAAAACAGCTCTGCTTCAATTGAACTATAGCACAGTCACGGCGAGCCCCCAAATGTATCGCTTGCGTCTATCTAGCAAGGTTACTCTGTGGTATAACAAGGAAGCTGAGACTTCTGCAGTGTATAGATGTGCTTTTTACTAACAAAAACTGCTGTACAAAACTATTACAATCTTAGGAATACAATACAAGACTGACAGATATCTATAACAAGCAAAATGCCTAGAAAATAGAACAGCCTAAAGTCTAACAGTACAAATACATTTAAAAGGGTTACTTAACTTCTGTTACTGAATGTTCATGATCTCCAATTGGCAATATTTCTTCTTAGAGACCAGGTTCTGTTCTTGTATCATGAGCGGCTTCTTCTGATCTTCAAAGCATGATGATGTGTGTCCTGATGTTACAGCATGATGTTCCACTCTCTCTCTGTGTCTCTACCCATCCATTTTATACCCCAGTTTGTTGACCAAAGCTAACAACCCACTAACAATCATTCTTTTTCAGGTTGAGAGACCCTCCAAACCTGTTTACTGTAGCTGACGAGACAATGGGCTAACTAACCATTGTCTCCTCAAACGAAATCCTGTCATCAATATAACAGTCATTGTTTTTCAGGTTGAGAGACCCTCCAAACCTGTTTACTGTAGCTGACGAGACAATGGACTGTTGCTAGCTACCCATTCTTTACTCAAACCAAATCCTGTCATCAATATAACAGTCATTCTTTTCAGTCTGACAGACACTCTCAACCTGTTTGCTGTAGCTGACGAGACAATAGCCGCTTAATGCTATCTAACACCATTGTATGTAAACAGCATTTGTTTGAGAATTCTACTCAAACCAGAGAATCTGATCAACTAAACTTGTAATTTCTCCCATGTAATGTTAGGTCTGATGTGTAAAAAAAAATCATATTTTAACTAACGCAACACAGGGGTTAGGACTAGGGCTAGCGGTTAATATTAGGGTTAGGGGTTAGGATTAGGGCTAGGGGGTTAGGATTAGGGTTAGGGGTTAATATTAGGGTTAGGGATTAGGATCAGGGGTCAATATTAGGGGTAGGGGTTAGGATTAGGTGTCAATAGTAGGGATTAATATTAGGGTTAGGGGTTAGGATTAGGGCTAGCGGTTAATATTAGGGTTATGGGGTTAATATTAGGGTTAGGGGGTTAGGATTAGGCTTGGGGGTTAATATTAGGGTTAGGGGGTCAATATTAGGGTTAGGGGTGAGGATCAGGGGTCAATATTAGGGTTAGGGGTTAGGATTAGTTTTTTTTTATTAGGGTTGGGGTAAGGATTAGGTGTCAATAGTAGGGATTAATATTAGGGTTAGGGATTAGGGTTGGGGTTAATATTAGGGTTAGGGGTAAGGATTAGAGTTAGGATTAGGATTAATATTAGGGTTAGGGGTTAGGATTAGGTTTAGCAGTTAATATTAGGGTTAGGGGTTAATATAAGGGTTAGGGTGCAATATTAGGGTTAGTGTTTAATATTAGGGTAAGGATTAGATTTAGGGGTCAATAGTAGGGATTAATATTAGGGTTACGGATTAGGATTAGGGTTGGGGGTTAATATTAGGGTTAGGGGTTAATATAAGGGTTACGGTTAGGGGGCAATATTATAGTTAGGATTAGGCTTGGGGGTTAATATTAGGGTCAGGGGTTAGGATTAGGAGTCGGTATTAGGGATATGGGGCTAGGATCAGGGGTCAATGTTAGGGTTAGTGTTTAATATTATTGTAAGGATTAGAGTTAGGGGTCAATAGTAGGGGTAGGGGTTAATATTAGGGTTGGGGGTTAGGATTAGGGTTAATATTAGAATTAGGATTAGGGGTCAATATTAGGGCTAGCGGTTAATTTTAGGGTTGGGGTAAAGATTAGGGTCCAACCCACATTGCTCCCTGTGGGTGGGACTAGCAGGGATGACTCGGAGTACATAAGTAATCTCCTGAAGTAACGAATAGAGACGATCTTCTGAAAATATGAATCGAATCCGAACAACAAATGTATGAAACAAATTCCAAAAAACATCCTAACATAATGGTTGTGGAAAAAACGAAATGATTTATTCCATGAATGAATCTGAAGCAAAAAGGAAACAAATGTTTAGACAAATCTCTAGAAGATTTACAGAAGATTTGCTGTGAGTTTGATGGAATTCACTGCGACTGTCACCGTTTATATGACAAAAGACACTTTGTATCTTCTGTTTTTCACGCACTTTAATACATTAATTGGGCTGAATATACATCGGACAGTTGGAAGTATCAATTTTTTCACATATATTTTTTGTTATTAGCACTTCCTTATTTTGTATGTTTACATGTTTCTCTGTTTTGGTTTGGATGGATGGTTAGAGCGTTGCACTTTATTTGCTCAGCGGTTCAGATTTGCTCCACCTCGGTCACGAAGGGGTTAACCTCCGCATCGCAAAACCTTCTAAAATCCGCAACCCCCCCCCCCCCACACTTTAAATACTCCATTGATCTCCATTTCTTATCCGCCTGTAGAAGGCCGCAGTCTCTCCGGGTGTGAGGTGCAGGTAGTGTATAATTAAAGGCGACTGATCCTGGCGAAGAGCAGATAAAAATAGACGAGGCACTCAGCTTAATGGTAACCGGAGAGCCAGCTTGGAGCGCGGCTTTCAGATCCCTCGCAATCCAACGCCTGGAGATAGTTACATAGTATTACATAGTAGGTGAGGGTGAAAAAAAAGACCATCAAGTCCAACCTTTGTGTGTGATTATATGTCAGTATTACATTGTATATCCCTGTATGTTGCAGTCATTCAGGTGATTATCTAATAGTTTCTTGAAACTATCGATGCCCCCCGCTGAGACCACCGCCTGTGGAAGGGAATGCCACATCCTTGCTGCTCTTACAGTAAAGAACCCTCTACGCAGTTTAAGGTTAAACCTCTTTTCTTCTAATTTTAATGAGTGGCCACGTGTCTTGTTAAACTCCCTTCTGCAAAAAAGTTTTCTCCCTATTGTGGGGTCACCAGTATGATATTTGTATATTGAAATCATATCCCCTCTCAAGCGTCTCTTCTCCAGAGAGAATAAGTTCAGTGCTCACAACCTTTCCTCATCACTAATATCCTCCAGACCCTTTATTAGCTTTGTTGTCCTTCTTTGTATTCGCTCCATTTCCAGTACATCCTTCCTGAGGACTGGAGCCCAGAACTGGACAGCATACTCCAGGTGCGGCCGGACCAGAGTCTTGTAGAGCGGGAGAATTATCCTTTTATCTCTGGAGTTGATCCCCTTTTTAATGCCAATATTCTGTTTGCTTTGTTAGCAGCAGCTTTGCATTGCTGAGCCCATCATCTACTAGGACCCCGTGTTCCTTTTCCATCCTAGATCCCCCCAGAGGTCCCCCCCCCAGTCTATAGATTGCATTCAGATTTTTGCCACCCAAATGCATTATTTTACATTTTTCCACATTGGACCTCATTTGCCATGTAGTTGCCACCCCATTCATTTATTCAGCTTTTTTTGCAAGGTTTCCACATCCTGCAGGGAAGTTATTGCCCTGCTTAGCTTAGTATTGTCCGCAAATACAGAGATTGAACAGGGTTGTTCAGCATAGCAAACATAGGCCATGTCATGGGGGGGGGGGGGGTCTCACAGCCATCCACACATTATGTTACCACCCCCCCCCCCCAGGTCCTAGAGATCCAAACAGGAAAAATCACCTAAGAAGGCTTCACCCCCCATTACAACTGTCTTCCTGGTATTTTAGAAATAGTGTTCTGAGTGCTTCATTATTAGCATTTCTTTATTTGTTATGTTTATATATTTCTCTGTTTTGTTTTGGACACAGATGAGGGTAGAGAGCCAATCACAGCTGATCACAGATGAGGGTAGAGAGCCAATCACAGCTGATCACAGATCAGGGTAGAGAGCCAATCACAGCTGATCACAGATCCGGGGAGAGAGCCAATCACAGCTGATCACAGATGAGGGTAGAGAGCCAATCACAGCTGATCACAGATGAGGGTAGAGAGCCAATCACAGCAGATCACAGATCAGGCTAGAGAGCCAATCACAGCAGATCACAGATCAGGCTAGAGAGCCAATCGCAGCTGATCACAGTGTAAACAGTATTTGCCCATTATCGGCATTCCTTTCTTCACACTGAGAGCGCACGAGGAGAGCCAATAACCAGCAAATCCACACAAGAGACACCTACACTGATAATCGGGGGAACTTATCATTGGTATCCTGATTACAGTGTCAGTGCAGCCCCAACAGTGCCCACAAGTGCTGCCAATCTGTGCCTACTGCCCATCAGTGCTGCCTGTCAGTGTCCATTAGTGCCGCCCATCAGTGCAGCCTCATCAGTGCCGCCTCATCAGTGCAGCCTGTCAGCGCCCATCAGTGCTGCATGTCAGTGCCCATCAGTGCTGCATGTCAGTGCCCATCAGTGCTGCATGTCAGTGCCCATCAGTGCTGCATGTCAGTGCCCATCAGTGTAGCCTATCAGTGCTTCATGTCAGTGCCCATCAGTGTAGCCTATCAGTGCCCATCAGTGCGGCCTGTCAGTGCCCATCAGTGCGGCCTGTCAGTGCGGCCTGTCAGTACCCATCAGTGCGGCCTGTCAGTGCCCATCAGTGCGGCCCGTCAGTGATGCCTATCAGTTCCACCCATCAGTGCCACATATCGGTGCCCCCTCATTAGCGCCGCCTCAGTGCATATTAGTGAAGGAGAAAAATTACTTATTTCGAAAATTTTATAACAGAAACTAAGAAAAACTTTTATTTATTTTTTTTCACATTTTTCAGCCTTTTTTTTTTTTTTTTGTATGTTTAGCAAAAAGTAAAAAAACTCAGTGGTGATTAAATACCACTGTGAAAAAAAATGATAAAAGTCATTTGAGTATTACAGGAAATGACTTACTATTTAATAACATAACATATGATTACGTATTCATTCGGATTCGTTATCTGTCTTCAGATGAGAGCAGCACTCTAATGCCGCGTACAGGCGGTCGGAATTCTCGTCGGAAAAAGCTCTGATGGTTTTCCCGTCGGAATTCCGACGCAATTTCGCTCAAACTGTCTTGCCTACACACGGTCACACCAAATTCCGACCGTCAATAACACCACGCCTTAAAAAACGTTCGACTGCACTATAAAAAGGGAAGCTTAATGCTTCCGAGCATGCATCGAATTGTTTCCGAGCATGTGTTGGAATTTTGCGTGTCGGAATTGCATACACACGATCGGAAAATCCGATAGAAAGGTTTTCCGTCGCAAAAATTAAGAACAGGTTCTCAATCCAAAGAACGTCGGAAATTCCGACAGAAAAAGACCGATGGGCGTACACACGGTCGGGAAATCCGATGAAAAGCTCCCATCGGACTGTTTCCTTTAGAAATTCCGACCGTGTGTGTACGGGGCATAAGTCTTTGACTCTGGGATAATCAGCTGGTTCATTTAGCATTGGCCTGGGCAGGAAGGGGGTGAAAATGCCCGGTAGGCAAGCGGTTAATGTACAGCAGTCCTGTCTGTACCTATACTGACTAAGCACAATAAAGGGAAAGTATATTTCATTATGGTCATCATGACTAAGGCAGAAATACTTTTCATTTTATATGTAGCCAGAAGATGGCGCTCTTGTCACCTTTTAATGTATTTTCCAGGGACTTCCGCGTTCCGGCTGTTAAAATAAAGCCTGTTGCTTACAGAACTCTGTAGCTCAAACCTCCGTCTGTTTCCTACCCAGTTACATCGATATATGCTGTATGTATATGTATGTATTGTTGTGCCATGGGTACGTGTTTATGAAGAACGCTGCAACTAGTTTAACATGAATGTGGCCAGATCATGTCTGCCTGACCTAAAGTGGCCCTCGTGTTCCAGGAAAGGTCTGCCTTTTAAATGCACCCCCCTTTAATGAAACACTTAGGGGGGGGGGGGTTATTTACTAAAGCTAGAGAGGGCAAAATGAGTCACAATTCTGCAGACCATGTGCTAGGATGAGGGGGTTGGATTTGTGCTGGGCGGGGGGGTTGGATTTGTGCTGGGTGGGGGGGATTTGGGTTGGGGGAGAGGATTTTTGCTCGAAGGGGAAGTTTGAGTGGTAGATGATTTGTGATAGGAGGGGATATTATTGTTTGGGGGGGGGATTTGTGCTAATAGGGATACTTGTGGGGTATTTGTGTTAGGGGGGGAAATTTGGGAAAGGGGATAATTGTGCTAGGATGGGGGAGTGGAATTTGTGCTGGGAGGGTGGGAATTGGGGTTTGGAAGAGAGAAAAGGGAAAGTTTTAGACATGTGCACAACAAAAAAAATCGTTTTTTTTTTCGTTTCGTTTTTTTCGTTTCCGTTGATTCGTAACGATTCGTAAATTCGTAAGTCGTCGGTGTTCGTATTCGTAACGATTCGTACATTCGTAAGAGTTATTTTTTCGTTGATTCGTTTTTTCGTTAGTTTAATTTTCGGACGCATTCGTATTTATTCGTACATTCGTAACATTCGTAACATTCGTAACATTCGTAGATTCGTAATCGGAGCATAATTCATAATTTGATGTAATGTGTATGCTATTATTACATTTTAATAATTACGAATCGAAAAAAAAAAGGAACGAATCGAAAAAAAAAAAAGTTACGAATCGAAAAAAAAGTTACGAATGTACGAATTTTTTTGTTCAATAGAGACACGGAAAATTACGAATCGAAAAAAAAAAAAAAAAAAAAAAGTTACGAATCGAAAAAAAAAAGTTACGAATGTACGAATTTTTTCGTTCAATCCATTCGAAGCACGTTTAGCAGCGCCATTATAAGGGACACGGAAAATTACCAATTCAACAACAAAAAAAAAAGTTACGAATGTACAATTTTTTCGTTCGTTTTCGTTTTTTTCGGATTTTCTTCATTCGTACATTCGTTGTTTCTAATTAGTTTTTTTCGGATTTTCGTTGTTTTTCGGATTCGTTCGTTTCGAATGATTGGTTAATCGGATGCGTACGATTCGTTTAATTTTCGGACGCATTCGTATTTATTCGTACATACGTAACATTCGTAGATTCGTAATCGGAGCATAATTCATAATTTTATGTAATGTGTATGCTATTATTACATTTTAATAATTTACGAATCGAAAAAAAAAAGTTACGAATCGGAAAAAAAAAGTTACGAATGTACGAATTTTTTCGTTCGTTTTCGTTTTTCGGATTTTCTTCATTAGAACATTCGTTGTTTCTATTTTGTTTTTTTGCGGATTTTCGTTGTTTTTCGGATTCGTTCGATTCGAACGATTCGTTAATCGGATTCGTTCGATTCGAACGATTCGTTCATTCGTACGAAAACGAACGAACAAAAAAAATGAAAACAAAATTGCACATGTCTAGAAAGTTTGAGATGATTTGTGCTAGGAGGGGGGGATTTTTATTTGGGGGGTGTCCATGTACAGTATATAGCAGGGGTCTCAGACTGGCGGCCCTCCAGCTGTTGCGAAACTACAAGTCCCATGAGGCATTGCAAGGCTGACAGTTATAAGCATGACTCCCACAGGCAGAGGCATGATGGGACTTGTAGTTCCACAACAGCTGGAGGGCCGCCAGTTTGAGACCCTTGGTATATAGTATACACTCAATACTCGGTCGGGGCTCCTTTTGCATGAATTACGGCATCAATGCGGCGTGGCATGGAGGAGATCGGCCTGTGGCACTGCTGAGGTGTTATGGAAGCTCAGGTTGCTTTGATAGCGGCCTTCAGCTCATCTGCATTGTTGGGTCTGGTGCCTCTCATCTTCCTCTTCATAATACCCCACAGATTTTCTATGGGATTTAGGTCAGGCGAGTTTGCTGGTCAATCAAGCACAGTGATCCCATGATCATGTGTCACGTACCTGGTTGGTGAGCCTGACGTGTAGAGGAAGGCCTCTCGTACAGCTCCGGCTCGTGAGCCACTGATAGTGAGACAGCAGGCTCAGGAGCACGGTGGGGTAAGAGTGCCTATGATCAGTCCAGAAGTCTGTACCAGTAGAAGCCGGGAACTCACAACAGGAAGCCGGATCACAGCAGATAGCAGGCAGGTGAGAAGGCAGATGGCTGGCAGACTTGGCAGCAGATAGGCAGAGGTCCACCACAGGAAGCAGGAGCTTGTAGCTTTGTTTCTGTTCGTTTCCGTTGATTCGTAACGATTCGTATTTTCGTAAGAGTTATTTTTTCGTTGATTCGTTTTTCCGTTAGTTTAATTTTGGTTTATTCGAAATTCGGACGCATTCGTACTTTCGTTAGATTGATTTATTCGTACTTTCGTAACATTGTTTTCGTAGATTTGTAATCGGAGCGTAATTCATAATGTTATGTAATGTGTATGCTATTATTACATTGTAAGAGACACGGAAAATTCCGAATCGAAAAAAAAAAAGTTACGAATGTACGAATTTTTTGGTTCAATCCATTCGAAGCACGTTAAGCAGCGCCATTGTAAGAGACGCGGAAAATTGCGAATCGCAAAAAAAAAAAAAAGTTACGAATGTACGAATTTTTTGGTTCAATCCATTCGAAGCACGTTAAGCAGCGCCATTGTAAGGGACACGGAAAATTGCGAATCGCAAAAAAAAAAAAAGTTACGAATGTACGAATTTTTTCGTTCAATCCATTCGAAGCACGTTAAGCAGCGCCATTGTAAGAGACACGGAAAATTGCGAATCGCAAAAAAAAAAAAAAGTTACGAATGTACGAATTTTTTCGTTCAATCCATTCGAAGCACGTTAAGCAGCGCCATTGTAAGGGACGCGAAAAATTACCAATTCAACCAAAAAAAAAAAAGTTCCGAATGTACAATTTTTTTCGTTCATTTTGATTTTCGTTGCTCCTGTTTTCGTTTTTCGGATTTTCTTCTTTCGTAGTTTTGTTGTTTCTAATTTGGTTATTTCGGATTTTCGTTGTTTCTAATTTGGTTATTTCGGATTTTCGTTGTTTTTCATATTCGTTCGATTCGATAATTCGTTAAAATTTTTAGCGAATCATTATCGTTATATTCGTTCATTCGTTATCGTACGAATGAACGAATATAAACGAATTTTAACGGAAAACGAAAAAAAAACGAAACGAATTGCACATGTCTAGTAGTCAGGTCACAGGCTGGTTTTGGCAACAGACGGGCAAATCAGGCAAAAAAAACAGCAGGCAGGAGCGTAGTCGGGTCACAGGCAGGTTTGGCCACAGGTGCTAAGTAACAGGAACTGGAGACAGAGATCAGTCCGTGGAAAGCCAGAGGTCAGGGAAGGAAGCAGACAGGAGTAGTCGGGAGCAAGCCGGATCGGTAACAGAAGTCAAAACACACAGGAAGCAGGATTCAGATAAATGCTGTAGACCAAGCAGCAACCAGTTCAGCTCCGTTTAAATAGGCTGACTGGCGCCTGTTCTGGTGACAGGTGCGCGCACGCGCGCACATGAACTCGCGCGTGCGCGTCTACAGAGACGCCTGTGGTTGTTCTGGTCGTTCTTGGTTTGCACCTGCGTACAGGTATGCGCCTGGAAAACAGCAGCTGCACTCCGCGGAGGTCTTTCCTGACATCATGTGACCAGGTATTGGTAGTTTTGGCAGTGTGGGAGGTGCCAAGTCCTGCTGGAAAATGAAATCAGCCTCTCCATAAAGCCGGTCAGCAGAGGGAAGCATAAAGAGCTCTAGAATTTCCTGGTAGAGGGCTAAAGTTAAACAGTTTTCGCCGCTACTTTTCCTTTATACTGGCATTTTATAATAATAGTTGCAAACATTTAGAGGTTGGGGGTGAATGATTTATTTACTTACTTCTAAATAGTACATTTTTAACCACTTAAGGACCGCCTCCTGCACATATACGTTGGCAGAATGGCACGGCTGGGCACAAGCACGTACAGGTACGTTGCTCTTTAAGAGCCCAGCCGTGGGTCGCACGCGTGTCGCCGGCGGCACGCTCGTAACCCGGTCCTGAGCTCCGTGACCGTGGGCCGCGGGACCCGCGGACCCGATCGCCGCCGGTGTCCCGCGATCGGGTCACAGAGCTGAAGAATGGGGAGAGGTCTGTGTAAACAAACCTCTCCCCGCGCTTCCTAGTGAGGCTGTCACTGATCGGCTGTTCCCTGTCATAGGGAAAGACGGTCAGTGATGTCACACGCCAAGCCACGCCCCCCTACAGTAAAAAACACATAGGTCACACTTGACCCCTCCCCCTAGTGGTTAACTCCTTCACTGCCAGTGTCATTTTTACCGTAATCAATGCATTTTTAATCGCACTGATCGCTGTATTAATGCCAAAAATGTGTCAAAATTGTCCGACGTGTCCGCCATAATGTCGCAGTCACAATAAAAAAAAAAATCGCTGATTGCCGCCATTACTAGTAAAAAAAAAAAAATTGTTAATAAAAATGCCATAAAACTATCCCCTATTTTGTAAACGCTATAACTTTTGCGCAAACCAATCAATAAACGCTTATTGCGATTTTTTTTTTTTACCAAAAATATGTAGAAGAATACGTATCGGCCTAAACTGAGGAAAAAAAAATGTTTTATATATTTTTTGGGCATATTTATTACAGCAAAAATATTGAATTTTTTTCAAAATTGTCGCTCTATTTTTGTTTATAGCGCAAAAAAAATAAAACGCAGAGGCGATCAAATACCACCAAAAGAAAGCTCTATTTGTGGGAAAAAAAGGACGCCCATTTTGTTTGGGAGCCACGTCGCGCGACCGCGCAATTGTCAGTTAAAGCGACGCAATGCCGAATCGCAAAAAGGGGCCTGGTCCTTTGGCTGCCAATTGGTCCGGGGCTGAAGTGGTTAACAGAGGTCTATCTTGTCTTGTTCAGTCGTTTAGTCGTGTCCGACTCTTCGTGACCTCATGGACCATGGCGCGCCAGGCTTTTCTGTCCTCCACTGCCTCCCGAAGCTTGCTTAACTTCATGTTCATTGTTTCGATGACGCTGTCTGTCCATCTTGTTTTCTGTCGTCCTCTTCTCCTTTCTCCTTCCAGGTTTCCCAGCATCGGGGTCTTTAGCCTCGCGTTAGGTGGCCAAAGTATTTGAGTTTCAGCTTCAGGACCTGTCCTTCCAGTGAATGTTCAGGTTTGATCTTCTTGCCATCCAAGGGACTTTCAAGACTCTTCTCCAACACCATGAGCATCAATTCTCCGGCACCCAGCCTTCCTTATGGTCCAGCTTTCACAGCCATAGGTTACTACTGGGAATACCACAGCTTTGACTATACGGCACTCTGTCGGTAGGGTGATGTCTCTGCTTTTTATAATGTGGTGTCTAGGTTTATCATTGCTTTCCCTCCCAAGAAGCAAGGCTTCCATACCATGGCTACAGTCACCGTCTACCGTGATTCCGGAGCCTAGGAACATGGGCGTCCGCAGGTAGGGGCAAGGGGGGTCAGGTGCCCCCCGCTGGATTCAGGGATCGGATCTTAAATTCAGCACAGTTGCGTCGCTATCGGGGTGTGGGCAGCCCGCACCCAGGTGCCACCTGCCAGTGGGGTGACACCATCAAGGTGCTGTCATGCCCCCCATCAGTGCAGTGTGACTTCGGCTCTTTTCCCTGCTCAGTCCAGCAGAGAACTCAGCGGCGCTGTAACAGGAGAAAGGCGAGCTGCGGGCTGTCAGAAGTTTCCCCCGCTCGCCCCCCCTTTCTCCTGTCAGGGAGAAGAGGCGGCGGCTCTCACCAGTTCCCCGCCCAGCTTCCTGCCCGCTCCGTTCCTTCCCTATTGACCATAACTGAGAGCCAATCAAAGGAGACTAGGAGAGGAGCGCATCATGGGACATGTAGTCAGCTCGATCAAGAGAGAGATTGAGAGACTGCAGCCTGTGAAAAAGCTGAGGGAGAGAGTGCTACAGTACATAGAATGAGGAGTGTGCTGGGCGAAAGACAGAGAGAGAATCACGCTGCCCAGCGCCACCAGAGAGAGAGCCACGCTGCCCAGCGCCACCAGAGAGAGAGCCACGCTGCCCAGCGCCACCAGAGAGAGAGCCACGCTGCCCAGCGCCAGCAGAGAGAGAGCCACGCTGCCCAGCGCCACCAGGGAGAGAGCCACGCTGCCCAGCGCCACCAGAGAGAGCAAGACTGAGCCACTACGAGGGTACAGACATGTACAGACATGCTACACTACTGACCAGAGTCGCCCCCCCGGGAACCCAGAGTGAGCGATCATCCAGCCAGAGGGATTGGCAACTATCCATTACTTATCCCAGGGACTGTACTATGTCTGAAGTCTCTGACCATGATAATGTGATAATGACATTGTCGAAAAGGGGCAGTGCATGGGTGACCCTAAAATGATGCCCCCACCCATGAAAAATGTCCTGCGGACGCCCATGCCTAGGAAGATAAAAATCCGTCACTGTTTCCATTTCCTCTCCTTATATTTGCCAAGGAGTGATGGGAACTTTTGCCATGATCTTAGTTTTCTTAACCATTTCAATACCGGGCACTTATACACCTTCCTGCCCAGACCAATTTTTCGCTTTCAGCGCTGACACATTTTGAATGACAATTGCGCGGTCATGCTGCGCTTTATCCAAACAAAATTTTTATTAATTTTTTCCCCCCACAAATAGAGCTTTCTTTTGGTGGTATTTGATCACCTCCTGGGGTTTTTATTTTTTGCGCTACAAATAAAAAAAGAAAGAAAATTCGGAAAAAAAATAAAGTTTTCTTCGTTTCTGTTACAAAACTTTGTAAATAAGTATGTTCTCCTTCACTGACGGGCACTGATGAGGCTGCACTGACGGGCACTGGTAAGGCTGTACTAATTGGCACTCACTAAATGAGGTGGCACTGATGACGAGGAACTTATATGCAGCACTGATAGGCACTGATAAGCAGCAGTGATGGGCACTCATAGGTGGCACTGATGGGCGGCACTGATAGGCAGCACTGATCAGAGGCACTGGCAGGCATCACTGATGGGCAAAGAGTGGCATCCCTAATGGGCAATGATTCCCATCCCTGGTGGGCTCTAGTGGGCTTACTTGGTGGTTATGGGTGGGCATTCCTGCTGGCCATAGGTGGGCATCCCTGGTGGTCCTGGGTGGGCATCCACTGATAATCAATCAGTGAAGACCCCCCTCCCCTTCAGGAGAGCAGCCGATTGGCTCTCCTTTACTCGTGTCTGTCAGCGCAAGTAGAGGAAAAGCCGATACATGTTTTTTCCTGTTTACACTGTGATCAGCTGTGATTGGATACAGCTGATCACGTGGTAAAGAGCCTACTTCAGAGGCTCTTTACCTCGATTGGAGATGTGGTTTGTCAGAATGACACCAACTATCGCCGGGCAATTATGGCTGATCCTGCTGGACATCATATGACGCCCAGTCAAGATAATGAAACCACATTCCGTCCGTCCTTTTGCTATGTGGCAGGTGGGAAGTGGTTAATGTTCAGTTTCAGGCCAGCTTTTTGCCCTCTTCTCTTTCACCTTCATTAAGAGACTCTTTAGTTCTTCTTCACTTTCTGCCATTAGTGCGGTATCGTCTGCATATCTGAGGTTGTTGATATTTCTCCCGGTGATCTTAGTTTCGGCTTGTGATTCATCGATCCTGGCATTTTGCCATGATGTACTCTGCATAGGGGTTTAATAAGTAGGGTGACAATATACATCCTTACTGCACTCCTTTCTCAATTTTGAAATTGATGTCTATACATCAGACCAAAAAAAGGGGACAACTACGAAGGAAAAAGAGACGGAGGGACTACAAATGTCTCCACATGAGAGGCAGCTGTGAACTATGGCTACCAGGGGTGCCACGGGGCAGTTTAATTGTATCCGTATGCAGGGGCGTTGCTAGGTGGCAAAAAGACCAGAAGTCCAACATTTGGGGGGGGGGGGGGGGTGACGCAGCTTTTTTTTTTGGGCTGGGCGGTGGGGTTGTGTGACTTACCAGTGCCCATCAATGCTGACCAGTGAACACACCTGCCTGACACTGACCATTACACTGACCTGCCTGACCTACATACACTGACCTGCCTGACACACCTACATACACTGACCAGTGACCTGCCTCACCTACATACACTGACCAGTGACCTGCCTCACCTACATACACTGACCTGCCTCACCTACATACACTGACCTACATTATACACTGACCTACCTGACCTACATACACTGACCAGTGACCTGCCTCACCTACATACACTGACCTGCCTCACCTACATACACTGACCTACATTATACACTGACCTACCTGACCTACATACACTGACCACTGACCTGCCTGACATACATACACTGACCTGCCTGACCCACCTACATACACTGACCAGTGACCTGCCTCACCTACATACACTGACCTACATTATACACTGACCTGCCTGTCCTACATACACTGACCTACCTGACCTACATTATACACTGACCTGCCTGACACACATACAATGACCACTGACCTACATACACTGACCTGCCTGACACACATACACTGACCACTGACCTGCCTGACCTACATACACTGACCACTGACCTGCCTGACCTGCCTCACCTACATACACTGACCTGCCTCACCTACATACACTGACCTGCCTCACCTACATACACTGACAATGCACTGTGTGTCTAACCTACCTCAGCTCAGCCGTGGTGTGCGGTCACAGAAGGCAGTCAGCCAGTCACTCGTCACCATCAGAGAGGAGCTGAGCCGAGGAGGAGAGGAGAGCCGCCCGCCCGAGCGGGGATGTAGCGTTCCCACCTTCTGGAGCCTGCAGGCTAAGATGGACGTCACGTCACACGTCCCGTGGTCCTGGCATTGGCGCTGCAGGCTCCAGAAGGCGGGACCTGCGGCACTCGGCCACTTTCGGCCGTTACGGCTTTTTTTTTGGGCTGGGTGGTGGGGTTGTGTGACTTACCAGTGCCCATCAATGCTGACCAGTAAACACACCTGCCTGACACTGACCATTACACTGACCAACATTATACACTGACCTGCCTGACACACATACACTGTCCACTGACCTGCCTGACCTACATACACTGACCTGCCTGACCTACATACACTGACCTACATTATACACTGACCTGCCTGACCTACATACACTGACCTACATTATACACTGACCTGCCTGACCTACATACACTGACCTACATTATACACTGACCTGCCTGACCTACATACACTGACCTACATTATACACTGACCTGCCTGACCTACATACACTGACCTACATTATATACACTGACCTGCCTGACCTACATACACTGACCTACATTATACACTGACCTGCCTGACCTACATACACTGACCTACATTATACACTGACCTGCCTCACCTACATACACTGACAATGCACTGTGTGTCTAACCTACCTCAGCTCAGCCGTGGTGTGCGGTCACAGCAGGCAGTCAGCCAGTCACTCGTCACCGTCAGAGAGGAGCTGAGCCGAGGAGGAGAGCCGCCCGCCCGAGCGGGGATGTAGCATTCCCACCTTCTGGAGCCTGCAGGCTAATGCCCCATACACACGGTCGGAAATTCCGACCACAAAATCCGTCGGATTTTTTCCGACAGATTTTGTCCGACACTGGTGTTGCATACACACGGTCGGACAAAGTTGTCGGAAAATCCGATCATTCTGAATGTGGTGACGTTCGTTGCGTACGACGGGACTATGTAGAGGCTAGTAGCCAATAGCTTTGGTCTTGTAATTTGATCTGAGCATGCGTGGCACTTTGTCCGTCGGAATTCGCTACACACGATCGGAAAAAGTCCGATCGGACTTTGTTGTCGGAAAATTTGAGAGCAGGATCTCAAATTTTTTCCGACGGAAAAAGTCCGATGGCGCCCACACACGGTCGGATTTTCTGACAACATGGTCCGATCGGACATTTTCCATCTGAAATTCCGACTGTGTGTACGGGGCATAAGATGAACGTCACACGTCCCGCGGTCCTGGCATTGTCGCTGCAGGCTCCAGAAGGCGGGACCTGCGGCACTCGACCCCTTTCGGCCGCACTCAGCCGCTATGGCACTTGCCCACTTTCGGCCGCACTCGCGATCTGATCGGTCCTGGTGGCCGGCGCTCTGGGCTAACAATGGAATGCAGCATTCCATAGAGTCTGGGCTTTTCGGGGTCACATTCGGGGGCCTCAGCCCCCCTAGCCACCCCCTCCCGACGCCCCTGTCCGTATAGTTGACGTCCGGAGTCTATGGGGATTATTAGAGTAAATTTCGGCATGTTGCCCAGAGAGCATCAACTACACTTGGGTGTGCCAATTATGGCAGCTAGGAACTGAATTCTCAGGTGTCAATCAAGACTCCCCAAACAATGTCACTCAAACAATGTCACTCAAACAATGTCACTCTATGGCATTACATTGTATGATAAACCTGACAGTCACCAAGGATGTCTATGAATACAATCACATCTCCCCTTATTATTGTGTATCCAAGCAGCGGCTTCCATTCCTGGGATCAGTAGTCACAAAATCCACCAAATGCCGGTTGACAGTCGCGGATTAATTTGAGTTTACAGGTTCCTCGTTATAATATGGGACTTCCTGCCCGCTACAAAGACAACAGCGATTATTACATGATACGGCTGACATTGGGTTGTGTCATTTACAAAGCCCCTTCATTATGGATGACATCACCTTCAACATCCGACATATTCACGCCACAGCTATGCAAAACCTTCCCAATGATCACCTTTTGCAACTATGTGTCCTCTGCGCTAATGTTTGGTTTAATTCAAATGTAACAATTGTGTTACAGAAAATGTATCTTTACATAGTTACATAGTAGGTGAGAAAAAAGTCCATCAAGTCCAACCTATGTGTGTGATTATAAATATCTTTATTGTGTTTATTTATTTTAGTATGTTGGTGGAAACATGTAGGTGTTTTGTTAATCTTTATTTTTATTTTAATGGATATCCCGGATAGCGAGCAATTGAGCTGCACGACTCCAGACCAACTTTCTTTGCAAACATTCTGCAAAGTTCTGGTTCATTTATGTTGTGCAATAGTCCTCCCACCACAGGGGGTCACTGTGACTTGCAGAGCTCTTGCTGTAGACTCACCACTGCAACTGTGCTCTTAAAGGGAAGTTCCAGGCCTTTTATGTTTATTAAAAGTCAGCAGCTACAAAAAGTGTAGTTGCTGACTTTTAATAAACACAGACAATAACCTGTTCCTCGGTCCAGCGATGCGGCCGAACGGAGCGTCGCTCCTCTTCCCCCTCCTCTCCGTCGGCGCCTCCATTGCCACTCTGGGCACCCGGCCGTGACAGCATTCGGCTTCACGGCCGGGCATGCGCTCCCGGAGTGGAGAGGCAATCTCCTGGGACCCATCACGTGTCCCAGGAGATCGCCTAGAGCAGTGATGGCGAACCTATGGCACGCGTGCCACAGCTGGCACGCAGAGCCATCTCTGTGGGCACATGAGAGGGTCCAGGACAGAGCTAGACGTTTCTCTCTCCTCTCAGCCCCCCATACCTCTCTTTCAGCCCCCCTCTTTGTGTCCCCCCCTCTTTGTGTCCCCCTCTCTCTCAGTTCACCCCTCTCTCTCAGCATCTCTCTCGCACCCCTCTCTCTCTCTGTCCCTCTTCTCTCTCTCTGTCCCTCTTCTCTCTCTCTCTGTCCCCCTTCTCTTTCTCTGTTCCCCCTCCCTCTCTCTGTTCCTCCTCTCAGCTCACCTCTCTCTCAGCATTTCTCTCACACCCCTCTCTCTCAGCCCCTCTCCTTCTCTCTGTTGCCCCTCTCTCTCTCACCTCTCTCTCTCACCCCCCTCCCTCTCTGTCAGCCCCCCTCCCTCTCTCTGTTCCCTCTCTCTTTCAGCATATCTCTCACACCCCCTCTCTCTGTACCCCTCTCTCTCGGCCCCTCTCCCTCTCTCTCAGCCCCCCTCCCTCTCTCTGTTCCCTCTCTCTTTCAGCATATCTCTCACACCCCCTCTCTCTGTACCCCTCTCTCTCAGCCCCTCTCCCTCTCTCTCTCAGCCCCCCTCCCTCTCTCTGTTCCCCCTCTCTCAGCATCTCTCTCACACACCCCTCCCTCTCTCTCAGCATATCTCTCACACCCCTCTCTCTCTCTCTGCCCCCCCTCTCTCTCAGCCCCTCTCCCTCTCTCGGTTCCCTCTCTCTTTCAGCATCTCTCTGCCCTCTCTCTCTCTCTCTCTCTCTCTCTCTCTCTCTCTCTCTCTCGCGCGCGAATTGCCGTGTTGGCACTTTGCAATACAAAACCAAAGTATTTATTTCAGTTTGGGCACTCAGGATCAAAAAGGTTCGCCATCACTGGCCTAGAGGGAGGGGCCGTCTAAGACGAAAGGAGGAGTCGCCTAGGCGGTCCCTGGGCGGAAGGAGGAAGTGGGACAGGAAGTCCCCCTCTTAATGTAGCCCCCATTCCCCCCCCAAAAAAATGACATGCCAAATGTGGCACGTAAGGGGGCTAGGAGTGCTTAAAGCGGAAGTTCCATTTTTGGGTGGAACTCCGCTTTAACTTGCCACGCAAATTTTCTACAAATTGGAAAAAAGTGTCAACTCAAACTGGTGTTTCAAGTGCCCTGCAAAATGTGCAGCAAGTTAACGAGACCAATGGCAGGAATACACAATAAGAAAATCAGGCGAAAAATTTCGTTCTGCAAATTTCTACTCGTTGACGCCCAGCAAGTAATACCCGATATTGATATTGTGAAAAAGACCGATGGAAAAAAATTGTGTTGTATCGTTTGCAAACTAACGATATTCGATTCGTTGGTGTGAAGGTCGTCCGTAAAACATCTTGTGAACATTATCACGCATGAGCGGAACCAGAAGACAGCCCCACTTGTACGTGAGGCATCAACACTATGTATGAAATCAATTGCTCTAATAAAGATTTGTTTTTGATTGATTAACGTTGCCGACGTTTTCGACCAACGAACGTGGTTTCGTTGGTCGTCGGTCGAGCGATCAGTTGATTTTCTAATGCCCTGTACACACGGTCGGACTTTCCGCCGACAAAATCCTTTCTGATTTTGGCCCAAACTTTTTTTCAGTTTTTTTTTTATTTAATATGTTTTATAGCAGAAAGTAAAAAATATTGTTTTTTTTTTTTGTTGTTTTTTTTCTAAATTATCTTTTTTTTGTTGTTGTCGTTAAGACCCCTTTCACACTGGGGGCCGCCCGTGCAATAGCGGTTAAGCGCAGCTCGTTTTAGCAGCACTTTATTGCTGTTTAAGCGTCACTTTTCGTCCGCCAGCGGGGAGGGGCCCCTCTTAAGGGGTCAAAAGCGCCCGTGTTGCGGTGCTTCCGAAGCCCATTACCTTCAATGGACAGGGAGGGGGGCATTCAATGGGCAATGCTCCTGAAGATGCTGCTTGCAGGACTTCACCGCAGTGTGAAAAGTCACACTGAAATGATTGGGCGGTTTTCAGGCGCTACTTCGAGCGCTACAGCACCTGAAAACTGCCTCAGTGTTAAAGGGGTATTTAGAGCAAAAAAAAACCCCAGAGGTGATCAAATACCATCAAAGGAAAGCTCTGTTTGTGGGGGAAAAGGGACGTCGATTTTTTTTGGGTACAACGCCGCACGACCGCGCAATTGTCAGTTAAATTAACCACTTCCCGCCCGCCGGCCGTCACATGACGTCCTTGGCTTTGTGCGGGTATATCTGAATGATGGGTGCAGCTACAGGCATCATTCAGATATCGGCTGTTCCGCCGCTTGATCGTTCTTAAGGGCAGCGAGAGGGGAGGTCCCCCCCCCTCCGGTGCTTCTACCGACTCACCGATGCGATCAGTGAGTCGGAGACAGGATCCGCAGGTCCCGGTTGTTTACCTTAGGCCCCTTTCACACTGGGGTGGCGGGTGCGTCGGCGGTAAAGCGGCGCTATTTTTAGCGGCGCTTTACCGTCAATTTCACAGCATTGTTTGGCCGCTAGCGGGGCGCTTTTAACCCCCCCGCGCTATCGGCCCGAGAAAGGGTTAAGACCACCCGCAAAGCGCTGCCGTCGGTATAGCGGCGCTGCCCCATTCACCGCTCCAAAGATGCGGCTAGCAGGACTTTTTTTTAGCGTCCTGCCAGCGCACCGCTCCAGTGTGAAAGCCCTCGGGGGTCTCACATTAGAGAGACAGCAGCGGCTTTTTCAGGGCACTTTGCAGGCACTATTTATGGCGCTGTAGCGCCTGCAAAGCGCCCCAGTGTGAAAGGGGTCTTATGCCGCGTACACACGATCGGAATTTCGGCCAGCAAAAGACCGATGAGAGCTTTTCATTGGAAAATGCGACCGTGTGTAGGCTCCATCGGAATTCAGCTGTCCGAATTCCCACCAGCAAAAATTTGAGAGCATGTTCTCAATTTTTCCGACGGAAAAATTCGGAATCAGAAATTCCGATCGTCTGTAGCGATTCCGACGCGCAAAATTCCTACGCATGCTGGGAAACAATTTGACGCATGCTCGGAAGCATTGTACTTCATTTTTTTCTCGGCTCGTCGTAGTGTTGTATGTCACCGCGTTCTTGACGGTCGGAATTTGGTGCGACCGCGTGTAGGCAAGACAGTTTGAGCGGAATTCCGTCGGGAAAACCAAAACCAGAACTTTTTCCGACGAGAATTCCGATCGTGTGTACGCGGCATTAGAGATTTCTGGCGGACCAGCTGGGAAGCCGATATCGTTTTTTTTTCTTTTATTATTTCAGCTGCCCCAGCCTAGAGGTGAGATGTGGGGATTTATTGACCCCCCAAATCTCACTGTAAAGAGGACCTGTCATGTCATATTCCTATTACGTGGGATGTTTACTTTCCTTTTTTTTTTTTGTGTCAAACTAAAGATTTTTAAGTAAAATTAACAATAAAAAAAAATAATAATTAAAGTGCCCCTGTCCCTTTGTACTCAAACGCAGAAGCGAACGCATACATAAGTCCCGCCCACATATGAAAACGGTGTTCTTATCATACATGTGAGGTATCGCCGCGATCGGTAGAGCGAGAGAAATAATTCTAGCCCTAGACCTTCTTTGTAACTCGAAGCATGTAACCAGTAAAAAAAAGACGTAAGCGTCGCCTATGGGGATTTTTAAGTACCGAAGTTTGGCGCCATTCCACGAGCGTGCGCAATTTTGAAGGGTGACATGTTAGGTATCTATTTACTCGGCGTAACTTCATCTTTCACATTATGCAAAAAAATTGGGCTAACCTTACTGTCTTTAAAAAAAAAAAAAAAGTATGAAGCATTTTTTTTTTTTCAAACAAAAACGCGTTTGAAAAATTGCTGCGCAAATACTGTGTGAGATAAAAAGTTGCAACGACCGCCATTGTATTCTCTAGGGTCTCTGCTAAAAAAAAACATATAAAATGTTTGGGGGTTCTATGTAATTTTTCTAGCAAAATAATTATGATTTTTACATGTAGGAGAGAAATGTCAGAATTGGCCTGGATGGGAAGTGGTTAAAGCAGTGCCGTGTCGCAAAAAATGGCCTGGTCATGAAGGAGGGGGGTGGGGGGTAAATCTCCAGGAGGGCAAGTGTTTAAAAAGGCTTCCCTAAACAATCTATACAAACTCTAGTCTTATGCCGCGTACACACGAAGGGACTATCCCGTGGGATTGTCCGCTGGACTCAAGTCCACCGGACAATCCCCTCGTGTGTGGGCGCCGGCGGACTTTTTGGCACCAAAAGTCCGGCGGACTAGGTTTTAAGTTTTGTTTTAAAATTGTCCGCTGGACTTGGCAGTCCGGCGGACAATCCCGCCGTTAGTAGGCTAGTCCGCCGGACTTTTGAAATGAACGGACTTGCTGCTCATCAGAAATTCCGGTTATTCCCGCGGACTTTTTCCAGCGGATTGTCCGCCGGAGAAGTCCGGGCGTGTGTGGGGAAGTCCCGCCGGACTGGGTCCGGCGGACAAAGTCCGAACGTGTGTACGCGGCATTAGACTCACATGTATGCATGTTGGGACTTTCCCCGACACGCAGAGAAACATGCTGCCCTTTAGCAGACGTGCAGCGGCGCCATTCATTATTAGCGGCACCCCTACACGTCCGCAAAGGCGAGCAATTTTTTTTTGGGTGCGCGCCAAACTGCATAGTGTGGAAGATCCATGTGGTTCTGTGCGGCACTTTTTTTGGGGGGGGGAGAGAGGGACTTGTTTTTCAGGTTTCTCACAAGTAAGGCGGATTGAAAGGAAACGGCCAGGCGGTCTGCCCCATGGACAGGGCTGGACTGGGACACAAATTTGGCCCTGGACTTCATCCAGACCGGCCCACTTTAATTTTGCACGCATCAGTCCTCAATGTAAAGTGCACCAAACACTCACAAAAACAGTATATAAAAAGCCTCCCCCTTACATCAGGGTCCCCAGAGAGCCTTCCTCTTACATCCGGATCCCCAGAGAGCCCCCCCCCCCCCTTACATCAGGGTCCCCAGAGAGCGTCTCCCTTACATCAGGGTCCCCAGAGAGCGTCTCCCTTACATCAGGGTCCCCAGAGAGCCCCTCCCTTACATCAGGGTCCCCAGAGAGCCTTCCCCTTACATCAGGGTCCCCAGAGAGCCTTCCCCTTACATCAGGGTCCCCAGAGAGCCTTCCCCTTACATCAGAGTCCCTAGAGAGCCCCCCTTACATCAGGGTCCCCATATAGCTTCCCCCTTACATCAGGGTCCTCAGAGAGACCCTCTTACATCAGGGTCCCCAGAGAGCCTCCCCCTTACATCCGGGTCCCCAGAGAGCCCCTCTTACATCAGGGTCCCCAGAGAGCCTCCGTCTTACATCCGGGTTCCCAGAGAGCCTCCCCTTACATCAGAGTCTCCAGAGAGCCTCCGCCTTACATCAGGGTCCCCAGAGAGCCTCCCCCTTACATCCGGGTCCCCAGAGAGCCCCTCTTACATCAGAGTCTCCAGAGAGCCTCCGCCTTACATCAGGATCCCCAGAGAGCCTCCGCCTTACATCAGGGTCCCCAGAGAGCTCCTCCTTACATCAGGGTCCCCAGAGAGCATCTCCCTTACATCAGGGTCCCCAGAGAGCCTTCCCCTTACATCAGGGTCCCTAGAGAGCCCCCCCCTTACATCCGGGTCCCCAGAGAGCTCCTCCTTACATCAGGGTCCCCAGAGAGCGTCTCCCTTACATCAGGGTCCCCAGAGAGCCTCCCCCTTACATCAGGGTCCCCAGAGAGCTCCTCCTTACATCAGGGTCCCCAGAGAGCGTCTCCCTTACATCAGGGTCCCCAGAGAGCCTTCCCCTTACATCAGGGTCCCCAGAGAGCCCCCCCCTTACATCCGGGTCCCCAGAGAGCCCCTCTTACATCAGAGTCTTCAGAGAGCCTCCGCCTTACATCAGGGTCCCCAGAGAGCCTTCCCCTTACATCAGGGTCCCCAGAGAGCCTCCCCCTTACATCCGGGTCCCCAGAGAGCCCCTCTTACATCAGAGTCTTCAGAGAGCCTCCGCCTTACATCAGGGTCCCCAGAGAGCCTTCCCCTTTACATCAGGGTCCCCAGAGAGCCTTCCCCTTACATCAGGGTCCCCAGAGAGCCTTCCCCTTACATCAGGGTCCCCAGAGAGCCTTCCCCTTACATCAGGGTCCCCAGAGAGCCTTCCCCTTACATCAGGGTCCCCATAGAGCCTTCCCCTTACATCAGGGTCCCCAGAGAGCCTTCCCCTTACATCAGGGTCCCCAGAGAGCCTTCCCCTTACATCAGGGTCCCCAGAGAGCCTTCCTCTTACATCAGGGTCCCCAGAGAGCCTTCCCTTACATCAGGGTCCCCAGAGAGCCTTCCCCTTACATCAGGGTCCCCAGAGAGCCTCTCCCTTACCTCCGGGTCCCCAGAGAGCCTTCCCCTTACATCAGGGTCCCCAGAGAGCCTTCCTCTTACATCAGGGTCCCCAGAGAGCCTTCCCTTACATCAGGGTCCCCAGAGAGCCTTCCCCTTACATCAGGGTCCCCAGAGAGCCTCTCCCTTACCTCCGGGTCCCCAGAGAGCCCCTCCCTTACATCCGGGTCCCCAGAGAGCCCCTCTTACATCAGGGTCCCCAGAGAGCCTCCCCCTTACATCAGGGTCCCAGAGAGCCCCCTCCTTACATCAGGGTCCCCAGAGAGCCTCCTCCTTACATCAGGGTCCTCAGAGAGCCCCCTCTTACATCAGAGTCCCTAGAGAGCCTCCACCTTACATCCGGGTCCCCAGAGAGCCCCTCTTACATCAGAGTCTCCAGAGAGCCTCCGCCTTACATCAGGGTCCCCAGAGAGCCCCCCTTACATCAGGGTCCCCAGAGAGCCCCTCCCTTACATCAGGGTCCCCAGAGAGCCCCTCCTTACATCAGGGTCCCCAGAGAGCCTCTCCCTTACATCAGGGTCCCCAGAGAGCCTCCCCCTTACATCCGGGTCCCCAGAGAGCCTCCACCTTACATCCGGGTCCCCAGAGAGCCCCTCTTACATCAGAGTCTCCAGAGAGCCTTCCCCTTACATCAGGGTCCCCAGAGAGCCCATCCTTACATCAGGGTCCCCAGAGAGCCTCTCCTTACATCAGGGTCCCCAGAGAGCCTTCCCCTTACATCAGGGTCCCCAGAGAGCCCATCCTTACATTAGGGTCCCCAGAGAGCCTCCCCCTTACATCAGGGTCCCCAGAGAGCCTCCACCTTACATCAGGGTCCCCAGAGAGCCTCCACCTTACATCAGGGTCCCCAGAGAGCCTCCACCTCACCTTAAATCCCCCCCCCCACCCCCAGCGATGCCACTGGCTGTCACTGAAACCGGCCCACTGAACCATCGGCCCACCGGGAAACTCCCGGTAGTCCTGATGGCCAGTACATGCCTGCCCATGGAGGAGAGCGGGATTGTGTCCGTGTCTGCTCTGTATAGTGAAGCAGACACGGACCGGTCATCCGCCTTCTTCTATGGCTCAGTGGAGAGCCCCCCCCCCCCCGCTTAGCGGAGGTGCCCGTTTGAAAGGGGCCAATAACAACCCTTTAAAAGGAATGGGCTGCACTACACACCTGCACTGACCTATATGGAACCAAGCCTTAGATTTACCATCAACTACATTATATTACCAAAAGTATTGGGACACCTGCCTTTACACGCACATGATCTTTAATGGCCTCCCAGTCTTAGTCTGTAGGGTTTAATATTGAGTTGGCCCCGCCCTTTGCAGCTATAACAGCTTCAACTCTTCTGGGAAGGCCGTCCACAAGGTTTAGGAGGGTGTCTATGGGAATGTTTGACCATTCTTCCAGAAGAGCATTTATGAAATCAGGCACTGATGTTGGACGAGAAGGCCTGGCTCGCAGTCTCCAAAGGGGTGTTCTATCGGGTTGAGGTCAGGACTCTGTGCAGGCCAGTCAAGTTCCTCCACCCCAAACTCGCTCATCCATGTCTTTATGGACCTTGCTTTGTACACTGGTGGGGCAGTCATGTTGGAACAGGAAGGGGCCGCCCCCAAACTGTTCCCACAAAGTTGGGAGCATGAAATTGTCCAAAATGTCTTGGTATGCTGACGCCTTAAGAGTTCCCTTCACTGGGACCAAACCCAACCCCTGAAAAACAACCCCCCACACCATAATCCCCCCCTCCACCAAACAGTGGCGGCAGGTGGTATATTTATTTTTGGGGTGGGGGGGCAAACAAACCACCCGCTGCCACTAGAGTTGCCACCGCATCCCTTTTAAACCTGAACACCTTTGAATTACACGGGTTCTGAGGCTAATTAAATGCAGATAAGGGACCAAGTGAGTTTAATTACCACCTTAATCAGCAACAGAACCCGTGTAATTATTATGTGTTCGGGTTTAAAGGGATGAGGTGGCAACCATAGCTGCCACCCCCCCTGGTTGGTCAGTCGGTCGGGTCACAGGCACCACACTTACCCCCATCTAGGTGGCGGGCAGCGGCTTCATCTTGCGTCTCCTCCTCTTGGGCTTTATGGTGGCTCCTATGGTCTATGGGCTCCTCCTCGGCAGCCAACGGGATCGCTTCTCCTCTTGGCCAATAGGATGACAGGTCTCAGCTTCCTGATTGGCCGGGAAGAGAATCAGAGAGACAATAGTGAAAATGAAGATTTTTTCCGACGGATTTAGTCCGACACTGGTGTGGCATACACACGGTCGGACAAAGTTGTCGGAAAATCCGATCATTCTGAACGCGGTGACGTTCGTTGCGTACAACGGAATTATGTAGAGGCTAGTAGCCAATAGCTTTGGTCTCGTAATTTGATCTGAGCATGCGTGGCACTTTGTCCGATCGGAATTCTCGACACACGATCGGAAAAAGTCCGATCGGATTTTGTTGCCTGGAAAATTCGAGATCCTGCTCTCAAATTTTTCCCGTCGGAAATTCTGACGGAAAAAGTGTGATGAAGCCCACACACGGGCGGATTTTCCGGGACTGGGATGCCATTAACCACTTCCCATCCCGCCCATAGTCATATGACGCCCACAAGGTGGATCTCCCATCCTGGGTGGGCGTCATATGACGTCCTCCCATTCCCGGCCGCCTAGGGGGCGCGCGCGGGACCGGGTGCGCGTGCCCGGCACCCGCGATTGCCCGTAAAAACAACGGGACTGTGCGGGACCGTGGAGCTGTGTGTGTAATGATGGGGTGTAAACACACAGCTCCACGTCCTGTCAGTGGAGAGGAGACCGATCATGTGATCCCAGTACGGAGGAACACATGATCGGTCTCCTCCCCTTGTGAGTCCCTCCCCCCACAGTTAGAATCACTCCTATAGGGAACACATTAACCCCTGCAGTGCCCCCTAGTGTTAACCCCTTCCCTGCCAGTCACATTTACACAGTAATCAGTGCAATTTTATAGCAACGATCGCTGTGTAAATGTGAATTATCCCAAAAATGTGTCAAAAGTGTCTGAAGTGTCCGCCGCAATGTCGCAGTCACGAAAAAAAAAAAAAAAAAAAACAGCAGATCGCCGCCATTACTCGTAAAAAAAAAAAAAAAATGCAATAAATCTATCCCCTATTTTGTAGACGCTATAACTTTTGCGCAAACCGATCTATATACGCTTATTGCGATTTTTTTTACCAAAAATATGTAGAATACGTATCGGCCTAAAATGAGTAAAAACATTTTTTTTTTTTAGAAAAATGGGATATTTATTATAGCAAAAAGTAAAAAAATAGTGTTTTTTTTTCAAAATTGTCGCTCTTCTTTTGTTTATAGCGCAAAAAATAAAAACCGCAGGGGCGATCAAATACACCAAAAGAAAGCTGTATTTGTAGGAAAAAAAAGGACGCCAATTTTGTTTGGGAGCCACGTCGCACGACCGCGCAATTGTCAGTTAAAGCGACGCAGCGCCGAAATCGCAAAAAGTGCTCTGGTAAGGCAGGGGGTAAAATGGCCCGGTGCTGAAGCGGTTAAAGTTCATGTGCGTGTAAAGGCGGGCGTCCCAATACTTTTGGTAATATACTGTGTGTAAGTGCCTGTCTGATTTCTGCTGATTGGACGGATTATTTAGGTCTGACCTCCATATTAAAAGGTTTTGGCAAGTCTAAAATGAGATTGCACAATCAGATTGCACAGTGTATGGCTGATCTGCGCTGTGATTGATAAGGACACTTCCTGCCCCCCCCCCCCCCCTGTGTTATCAGGAAAAGCAATCCATCCACACATCAGCCCAACCCCCCCCCCCCAACCCCCCCCCCCCCCCCCCCCAGAATAGGTGAGGCTTGTAATCTCATTAGAGCAGGATCCTGTGCCCCTGCCCTGCCCCCCACCCATGGGCCAATCACTGATCATCAGGACAGAGCTCTGGCTGCCAGGATTACATGGACAGCAGTGCAAGGGTTAATGTGATCAGGGGAGGAGGAGAGCCTGGGCACAGCAGGGTGGCCCTGTGTCACATGCTCACCTGGAAGAGGAGGGGGGAGGGGAAAAAAAGGAGGATCTTCCCTTTTTTTTTTTTTTTTTTTCTTTTGCAAAGAGAAACAAAAATTCATAACAAACAAATATTTGCAAACAAGTAGCAGAAGTGAGTGCGATGCAGGAAGAGCCTTGCCCTGCCCCCTCCCAACTGCCACTTCCCAGGACTTTCCGGAGAGCCCCATACTGACCGCCCGGGGAGAGGTGCTGCCTGCTGCGGGCTGGAGGAGGAGGGGAGCCGGGCTGCTGAGCTGGGAGGTGACGGAGGGAAGTTACTGCTGATCCCCAGAAGCTGGAAGTATCCTGAGGAGCCCTTCTACGTCCTGCTGAGCCTCTGTAGGACCATCGGAGCCTCTATAGAACCCTCTCAGCCTCTCTGGGACCATTAGACCCAATATAGAACCCTCTCAGCCTCTCTGGGACCATCAGGACCTTCACAGAACCCTCTGAGCCTCTCTAGGACCACTAGGACCTTCACAGAACCCTCTGAGCCTCTCTGGGACCATCAGGACCTTCACAGAACCCTCGGAGCCTCTCTAGGACCACCAGGACCTTCACAGAACCCTCTGAGCCTCTCTAGGACCACCAGGACCTTCACAGAACCATCTGAGCCTCTCTAGGACCACCAGGACCTTCACAGAACCCTCTGAGATTCTCTGGGGCCATCAGAACCCTCTGAGCCTCTCTGGGACCATTAGACCCACTATATAACCCCCTGAGCCTCTCTGGGACCATCAGAACCATCGGAGCCTCTATATAACCGTCTGAGCCTCTCTGGGACCATTAGACCCACTATATAACCTTCTGAGCCCATCAGAACCTTCACAGAACCCTCTGAGCCTATGTAGGACCATCGGAGCCTCTATAGAACCTTATGAGCGTCTCTGGGACCATTAGACCCACTATAGAGCCTTCTTGGGACCATTAGACCCTCCGTAGAACCTTCTGAGCCTCTCTAGGACCATTAGACCCTCTGTAGAGCCTCTCTAGGACCATTAGACCCTCTGTAGAACCTTCTGAGCCTCTCTAGGACCATTAGACCCTCTGTAGAACCTTCTGAGCCTCTCCGAGACAATAAGACCGTCTATAGCACCTTCTGAGTCTTTCTGGGACCATTAGACCCTCTGTAGAACTTTCCTGGGACCATTAGACCCTTCTCCAGACTTTCTGAGCCTCGCTAGGACCATTAGACCCTTCTGAGCCTTCCCGATACAATTATAGACCCTCTATAGCACCTTCTGGGACCATTAGACCCTCTGTAGAACCTTCTGAGCCTTCCTGGGACCATTAGACCCTCTGTAGAACCTTCTGAGCCTCTCCGAGACAATAAGACCGTCTATAGCACCTTCTGAGTCTTTCTGGGACCATTAGACCCTCTGTAGAACTTTCCTGGGACCATTAGACCCTTCTCCAGACTTTCTGAGCCTCGCTAGGACCATTAGACCCTTCTGAGCCTTCCCGATACAATTATAGACCCTCTATAGCACCTTCTGGGACCATTAGACCCTCTGTAGAACCTTCTGAGCCTTCCTGGGACCATTAGACCCTCTGTAGAACCTTCGGAGCCTTCCTGGGACCATTAGACCCTCCACCAGACTTTCTGAGCTTCAGTAGGACGTTCTGAGCCTCTCTGGGACTAGTAGACCCTCTAGAATACCTCCTGAGCCTCTCTGGGGACCATTCGACTCTCTATAGGACCTTCGGAGCTTCAGTAAGACACCCTGAGCCTTTCTGGGACCATGGAAGCCAATGTCGGATCATCGAAGCTTCTATAGGACCTTTTGGGAGCCTCTGTGGAACCATCTGAACTCCTTTTTTAGGGTCATCAGAGCCCCTGTTGTTGGGTCATTCTAGCCCCCCCCCCCCCCCTAAATTGGAACCACTGTCGGTTCATCAGAACCCCCCCCCCCCAAAAAAAAATTGTTGGAGCTTCTGTAAGGTCACCAGAGCCCCCCCTGATATTCTCAGATCTAATAAGGATTGTTGGAGCCTTCTTCTATCGTCGGAGCTTCTGTGGGCTTGTCGGAGCCTCCATAGGACTGTCGGGTCATCAGATCTACTACAGGGTTGTCGGAGCCATTATAGGATTGTGGAAGCCGCTATCTGTTCATTAGAGGCCCCCCTTCAATTGTCGGAGCTTTTTGTCGGGTTATCTGCGCCCTCTTCCCCTTGTTGGACCCTGTATGGGGCTTTGTTGAGCGCACTCCGGCCATGGGAGGCTGCATGGGAAGACCCCGGGGGGAGAGCCCGAGATCCCAATCCAGATCCTCCGGTCACACCCGCAAGAGAGCAGGTAGGTCGATTGTTGCATGTTAAACCGCCTGGGGGCGCTATGTGGAGGAAGGGGGGGTGACACTTGGTCCTCCAAGTGTTCTCTTCTCATTATTGGGTTGTAGTGTGAAGGTGTTCGCCTAGAGTGTGTGTGTGTGTGTGTGTGTGTGTGGGTTAGACCCTCTGCCAGGTTTTTAGGGGGGGGGGTTCATCTTTTCAATTTTGAAGTTAATGTAAGGTGAGGGGACACTCTAAAATTTTAGGTCTCCTAACTAGACGACTGTGTAAGAGAGTGGAATCCCCCCCCCCCCCCCCCACATTGGGAGTTTTCCACACATTTCCTGTTGTGTCTGTGAAACAGGAAGTGCAGGAAATTTTTTGCCAGTGCTACCCTGAACCCCCCCCCCCCCCCCCCCCCAAAAAAAACAGAGGTTTTAACCCTTCCCTGCACTATCTAAGAGATGTGAATGTACAAAGCTGCCCCCCCCCCCCTATGATTTGTGTTACATTGTTCCGGTGTTGTGTCGAATACTGTCCCCCCCCTTCGGAATAGTGTCCGCCCTGTACTGCGCTTGCACAGTAAGGAGGACAAGGAGTCTCCGAAGAAGTCCAGGGTTCAAGCCCCACCATCCAAGTGGATATAGAGTTATAATAAAAAATTGCTGAGCGAGGTGATGCCGTGCCCGAAGCGTGGCGAGTGAAGCGACCCCGCGAGGGGCCCTGTTACTGAGTGCTACCGTATGTCCACTTGCATGGTGGGGCTTCAACCTGGACTCGGGGCAGAAGGTACTAGCAAGTGCGCAGGCGCCGTTCATGTTTCGGAGTCCCCTTGTCCTCCATACTGCGCAAGCGCTGCGCCTGCGCAGTAAGGGGCGGACACTATCCGATGGGGGGACAGTTGATCCAGTGTGTGTGTATGTGCAGGGCCGGGACAAGGGGTGGGCAGGAGGGACGGCTGCCCCTGGCGCAATGGTATATTGCAGGGGTAGGGGGCACCCTGAGCCTAACCCTAAGGGAAAGGGGGGCGCAGTTTGGCAACTTTGCCCTGGGCACTGGATGACCTTGTCCCGGCAGTGTGTGTGTGTGTGTGTGTGTGTGTGTGTGTGTACATACATACATACATACATACATACATTTCCTGCTCCATAGGGGGGTCGCTTATACAGAACACCTTGCATTTTTACTCGATGGATGCAAGGAGTTCTGCGTTTGGCCAAGCTGGAGAGGCAGAGCGATGACTTCACAATCTCGTCCTCCTCCAATTGGAGAACAAGACCCAGAAAACCATGGCGGTCACTATCGTATTGGCAACTATAATTTTTTGGGATCGCTGTGATTCTGCCCGCAATTCCAAATCGCACTGCAGTAGTGGCAAAAGGCACCACGTGTGTTTGGGTGCCATTTGTTTTTTTGATGGTAACTCCAAATGCAGTGCGGTTTCGCTGCGATAAATTGCACAGCGATCTGTATGACGTGAAGCTTGTCGCCCAATAAAGGAGCTTCTGGTGGGGGGCGATGATCTGGCCACATGGGAGGATCGCTGTAGTAGTTTTCGGTGTCCTGTCGGATAGTGTCCCCCCATCCGATACTGTCTGCTGTGTACTGCGAATGCGCAGTACGCATGACAAGCAGATTCCGAAGATGAACGGCGCCTGCGCCGTGAGTCCAGGTTCAAGCCCCACCATCCAAGTGGACATAGAGTTAGAATAAAAAAGAGCCAAGCGAGGCCGTGCCCAACGCGTGGCGAGCAAAGCGCGCCCAGCGCGTGGCCCTCTAACGTTGTGCAGCCCTATGTCCGCTTCGATGGTGGGGCTTGCATCTGGACTCACGGCTCAGGCGCCATTAATCTTCAGAGATTTTACGAATCTCCTTGTCCTCCGTACTGCGCAAGCGCTGCGCCTGCCCAGTACGGGGCGGACACTATTCGATAGGCGGACGTTTTTGGACAGAACACCGGTACTACAAGGATTGCCGCGGTCTTCCTAAACCAAGCACTGCTTCATAGTGGGATCGCTCCACGCAGCATGGCCACCAATCACAGAACACCTTGCATTTTTACTCCAATGGATGCAAGGAGTTCTGTGATTGGCCAAGCTGGAGAGGCAGAGTGATGACGTCACAATAACCACCTCATCCAATCGGAGAATGAGACCCAGGAGACAGCCGGTGTTCTGACAAGAACAGTCCGGCTATTACCAAGTGTCCGCTGTGTGCAGTACGGAGCAGAAGGATTGTCGGAAAATCTCTGAAGATGAACGGCGCCTGCGCCGTAAGTCGATGTGTAAGCCCCACCATCCAAGCGGACATAGGGCTACACAAACTTAGAGGGCCCCTCGCGGGCTCGCCACGCTTCGGGCACGGCCTCGCTGCGCTTGGCTCTTTTATATTCTATGTCCACTTGGATGGTGGGGCTTGAAAGTGGACTCACGGCGCAGGCGCCGTTCATCTTCGGCAATTTTCGGAATCTGGTAGTCCTGTGTACTGCGCATGCGCAGTACACAGCGGACACTTTCTGATGGGGGACAGAAAGTGATAGTACACCAGCGGTCACTGTCGTGTGACTCTCTGAATGCCCCGTTCATATCTGGCAAATTTTTATGATCGCTGTGATTCTGCCCGCGATTCCGAATTGCACTGCAATAGTGGCAAAAGGCACCACGTGTGGTTTTGGGTGCCCTTCATTTTTTAATAGAACCTCCCCAAATGCGGTGCGGTTTTTGCCGCGATAAATCCTGGAACTAAGCTTGTCGCCCAATAAAGGAGCAGGAGCTTTGCAAAACGGCACCACGTTTTTAAGGTGTCGTTAAAAACAAATGGCACCCAAACGCACGTGGTGCGATGTGCCACTATCGCAGTGTGTTCCGGCAATTTGGAGTTGCCGCCATTCCAAATGTGAGCCCATTTACACAGAAGCGGAACGTTCTACCACCCCCGAGGCCTGGAGGGATCAGGAGGTGAACAGAGGCAGGAAATCCAGGTTACAAAATTGTGTACAATGTTTACAAAACGTGACAATTTGTTGTGGAAACTGACGAGTTTCCTCATGTGACGATCCGGCCCGGACCTGTACCCTGACAATCCGGCCCGGACCTGTACCGTCACCGGCGTTTTCTGCTCTGGTGTTTGCTTATTTTTATTTATTTTCTAGCTTTGCATTTTAGTTATTACTTTGTTGAAAGGAGATTTAGCTGCATTCACACCCGAGCGTCACCTCTATGTGGTATTTGGTATTTCTGGCAGTTTTTTTTATTTATTTTTTATTTATTATTTTTATTTGCATGATTTTGGCACACTTTTTTATTTATTTATTTTTTTTTTTGCGCTATTCATGTGCTGAAGTAGCGCGATTTCAAAGCAGCTCTGGTGTAATCTGGGGGTTAAGTGGACTGTCAATCAAAGGTGAAAGTGCAGCTATTGCTCCCCCCCCCCCTTACCTATTTTTGAGGGTTGTGTTTTTTTTTTTTTCTTCACTTATTTGACAGGCTGTAATGAGGAAAGTGGCTGGGCCTGCATCCCCCTTTTTAGACGTGATTTCCCTTTTTGGGAGGATCTCATCAAAAATGTCTTGTATCTTAGTGCAGACTTCTGGGAAAATCAGTGAGCCAATCGCACAAGCAGGAAATGACATCTCTGGGGGGGGCGCTCTGTGTACACAGCGCCTCCAGGTGGCCATATTGCATTTTACTGAA
>CM053036.1:5703455-5708455 GCA_028564925.1 Lithobates sylvaticus
ACCAAGTGGCCCTGAGATAAGGGGCCCCAATGTCGGTCAACTGTGTCCATCTGCAGCAATGTCATTTCGGGACCCTTTGGGTTCAGAGACCCTTTGGGGGCATCTAGGAGCCCTTAACTACCGAGTTTGAAGTTCAGGGGACCTGTGGCTGCAAATGGGCACAGTGTGGCTGCAAATGGGCACAGTGTGGCTGCAAATGGGCTTTGTTGACCCTCTTTTCCACTTACAGTAGCTGCGCATTTCTCACCCTAGGCTTATACTCGAGTCAATACGTTTTCCCAGTTTTTTTGTGGTAAAATTAGGTGCCTCGGCTTATATTCCGGTATGTATGTGTAAAAATTATATATATATATATATATATATAATATATAATATAAATATTTTATTTTCACGTTGCAAAGAATACCCAATTGCTTGCAAGGAAAATATAAAAAGAAAAAACAACTTTTTTTTTTTTTTTTTTTTTTGCTTGCACATGATTGGATGATTAAAATCAGCAGTGCTTCCCCTCCAGATGTAAAGCAACTTGCAGTGCAAGGTATATTTTGCCTTTAGTAAATAAAGCTCCCTGTCTTCCTACGCTACCAAAGACTGGAAAAACCTCCTCTGTGCGCAAATTATCTGAAGTAAAATTGCGTTGGATTCAATGTCTGTGTCTAATTTGAAGAGTGAAGCTGCCTGTGGATGGTGCCGAGTCAGAAAGTGACTATTGTGTCCAGGCAGATTGTCTCTAAGGAGGAATGTCGAGGCTTTAAAGCAGCTTTTGAAGCAGAACAGTCAGTAATACTGCATGTTGGACAACCATGGGTGGCGTGTCCGTTACTATCGATATGAAAAATAAATGTTTCCAATCAAATCTCCAGGCTTCAAGTATAAAAAAACCAAACTGGTAATTTTGTGTCTAATAATCGGATTCCATTCTTGGCTGTGGTAGGTAATCGTATGTCACCTCTGAGTTGCTGCTCTCCTACGTGTCGGTTACACCCTCCACTTATGTCCACGTGTGAGATTGTTCACCGCTCCCCGGAGACCTTTTATTAAACAATGACTAAGATAGAGGGAGGCTCAAGGTGACCAGCCCAGCCACGGATACAATGTAACTTTTTCACTTTCCTTAAAGTGACACTAAAATCTGCATAAAAGGGAAAAATCAATTCAGAAAAGTCCCTTCTATTGCTTTGTCTCCTCCTCCAAATGACCTGGGCTGCGGACCCGTGTAGCGCGGGTTGTGGGCTGCGGACCCGTGTAGCGCGGGTTGTGGGCTGCGGACCAGTGTAGCGCGGGTTGTGGGCTGCGGACCAGTGTAGCGCGGGTTGTGGGCTGCGGACCAGTGTAGCGCGGGTTGTGGGCTGCGGACCAGTGTAGCGCGGGTTGTGGGCTGCGGACCAGTGTAGCGCGGGTTGTGGGCTGCGGACCAGTGTAGCGCGGGTTGTGGGCTGCGGACCAGTGTAGCGCGGGTTGTGGGCTGCGGACCAGTGTAGCGCGGGTTGTGGGCTGCGGACCCGTGTAGCGCGGGTTGTGGGCTGCGGACCCGTGTAGCGCGGGTTGTGGGCTGCGGACCCGTGTAGCGCGGGTTGTGGGCTGCGGACCCGTGTAGCGCGGGTTGTGGGCTGCGGACCCGTGTAGCGCGGGTTGTGGGCTGCGGACCCGTGTAGCGCGGGTTGTGGGCTGCGGACCCGTGTAGCGCGGGTTGTGGGCTGCGGACCAGTGTAGCGCGGGTTGTGGGCTGCGGACCAGTGTAGCGCGGGTTGTGGGCTGCGGACCAGTGTAGCGCGGGTTGTGGGCTGCGGACCAGTGTAGCGCGGGTTGTGGGCTGCGGACCAGTGTAGCGCGGGTTGTGGGCTGCGGACCAGTGTAGCGCGGGTTGTGGGCTGCGGACCAGTGTAGCGCGGGTTGTGGGCTGCGGACCCGTGTAGCGCGGGTTGTGTGCTGCGGACCAGTGTAGCGCGGGTTGTGTGCTGCGGACCAGTGTAGCGCGGGTTGTGTGCTGCGGACCAGTGTAGCGCGGGTTGTGGGCTGCGGACCAGTGTAGCGCGGGTTGTGGGCTGCGGACCAGTGTAGCGCGGGTTGTGGGCTGCGGACCAGTGTAGCGCGGGTTGTGGGCTGCGGACCAGTGTAGCGCGGGTTGTGGGCTGCGGACCAGTGTAGCGCGGGTTGTGGGCTGCGGACCAGTGTAGCGCGGGTTGTGGGCTGCGGACCAGTGTAGCGCGGGTTGTGGGCTGCGGACCAGTGTAGCGCGGGTTGTGGGCTGCGGACCAGTGTAGCGCGGGTTGTGGGCTGCGGACCAGTGTAGCGCGGGTTGTGGGCTGCGGACCAGTGTAGCGCGGGTTGTGGGCTGCGGACCAGTGTAGCGCGGGTTGTGGGCTGCGGACCAGTGTAGCGCGGGTTGTGGGCTGCGGACCAGTGTAGCGCGGGTTGTGGGCTGCGTAGCGCGGGTTGTGGTCTGCGGACCCGCGTAGCGCGGGTTGTGGTCTGCGGACCCGCGTAGAGCGGGTTGTGGGCTGCGGACTGCGTAGAGCGGGTTGTGGGCTGCGGACTGCGTAGAGCGGGTTGTGGGCTGCGGACTGCGTAGAGCGGGTTGTGGGCTGCGGACCGCGTAGAGCGGGTTGTTGGACCGTGTGGGTTGTGGATTTTGTGTAGCGTGGGTTGTGGACCGTGTAGTGGGGGCTGTGGGTTGTGGACTGTGTAGCGTGGGCTGTGTATGGCAGTCCTGTCTATACCCATCTAAATGTTGTGCCTGGGGCACCTCCCATGCTACGCCACTGCCGCTCCTGAACCTGAAAATGCTCATTGCTGGTCTCACTTGTGCTGAATAATGCAATCGGCTGTTGTGGGTCTCTGAGGTCCCAGATACCCAAAAGCCGTGGCATGTGTGGTTCTGGGTGGGAATCCCACGTGTCTCTGCCAGGTCCCAATAATTATTTTATTTTCTTTTTTTTTTTTTTCTTTTTCTGCACCGCCCAGAATGGCGATTTTTAAGTTTTAATAGTTTTGATGATAAATCTTAAAACAAATATTTGTAGTTGAAGGAACGACAGATCTGTGTTTTCTGCCGCTGATCGCAGAAACCTTCGATCGGAATCTTCTATTTTTAACCGGCTTTGACCTGGATTAATCCTGTGACATGAATGGCGCAATCCTCTGCGTGAAGGTCAAACGATCTTCCGGATTTCCACGCTTTACCTTCCTGCGTCGTCCTTCAATCGAGGAAACTCAATTTGCCAAGTCCAAGATTGTCTTTTCCAGTAATCTAAGCGCACGGAGAGCGAGCGCGATCCTGACAAGAGACGGAGCTGGCCACCCTACAGAACGTCTGATTTACCCTGCGTTCACACTTGTGCGTTATTTTTTATTTTTTTGTGCATTTTTTATTTATTTTTTTATTTATTTTAATTTTGAAGAAATGCACTACAGTCCATTTTAAACATGGTTTCCTATGGTACACGTTCACATCTATGCATTTCATCCGGTGCATTTTTTTGGAAAGGGTCGGGAACTTTTTTTTTTTTTTTTTCCTCGCAGCAGATTGATTTTTTTTTTTTTAATAGACTTCAAAGCTCCAGAAACACAAGTGTTGCGTTTTTTTTAATGGTTTTTTTTCGTCTTTTTTCACTTTAATACACGGCATCCTTGCGAACCAATGACTGGTGCGTGTTGGGCCGCCGATGTCACAGGGGGTGGTGCCACCAGGTGACGGTTGCTGGGTAACCCCACCCCATAGCTATTAAAGAAATGTCACACAGCAGGAGTGTTCGTCAGGAGCCGAGCTTTTATTTGTTTTTTTTCATTTCAGGTCTGGCGGCAGACAGCAGATCTACATTGGGGGATGTTGTTGTTTTTTTTGTTTTTTTTTTAATAAAGGAATTGTCAAAAACTTGTGTACAGTCTTTTACTTTGTACACTTGTTTTTTTTGGTGACTGGGTAGGGTATGTACCCCCATACTAATTTACATGGGGGGGGTGGGAACTGGGGGCCTCCAGATTCTGATAAGCCCCCACCCTGCCCACAGGCCCCCACAACCACCGCCCAGGGTTGTGGGGAAGAGGCCCTTGTCCCCATCAACATGGACAAGGTGCTTTGGGGCAACCCCCCATGTTGAGGGTACGTAGCCTGGCATGGTTCAGGAGGTGGGGGGGGGCGCTAGCTCACCCCCCCTCCCTTTAATGACCTGCCAGGCTACATGCTTGGATAAGGGTCTGGTATGGATTTTGGTGCGAGAGGGGGACCCCACACCATATTTATTTAATTTTTATCTTGGTCTGTGGTTTCCCCACAAAATCCATACCAGACCTGGTATTGACTGGGGGGGGGGGGGCACACCATTTTATTCTAAAATATTATTATTAATCTAAACATATATATATATATATATATATATATATATATATATATATATATATAAGTGTGTGTGTGTGTGTGTGTGGTGTGTGTGTGTGTGTGTGTAAAATCATTTTTCTTTTATATAGTACACATTAAAAAGATAATATTGTTTTGTGTAATATATAAAAAATTTATTATAGCAAAAACATTTTTTTATATATTACACAAAAAATGTGTGTGTGTGTGTTAGTATGTATGTATGTATGTATGTAATGTATGTATGTGTATGTGTGTATGTATATATATATATATATATATATATATATATATATATATATATTATATATATATATATATATAATATATATATATATATATATATTTATATATATATATATATATATATATTATATATATATATATATATATATAAATTATTGTAACCTGGGGGACAGGTAGCAGGTACAAAGCTCCCTGGGATGGGCTGCTTAGTAAGGCACAGATACCAAATCCACTTGAGGTAGTGAAAACAGTGCTGGGTTTATTTGATTTAGATACAAGTCCATACACAGGTGCTGCACAGTCTTCCAGAAAACATATAAAAACAGAAATAAACAAACAAAAGTCCTAGCCGTGTCTCGGCTCTAACTATACCATACACCGTCTCTAACTATCAGGC
>CM053036.1:5710955-5743455 GCA_028564925.1 Lithobates sylvaticus
ACTATTCCTCCCACTGACGCCAATGATGGGACACTATTCCTCCCACTGACGCCAATGATGGGACACTATTCCTCCCACTGACGCCAATGATGGGACACTATTCCTCCCACTGGCGCCAATGATGGGACGACGCCATTCCTCCCACTGGCGCCAATGATGGGACGACGCCATTCCTCCCACTGGCGCCAATGATGGGACGACGCCATTCCTCCCACTGGCGCCAATGATGGGACGACGCCATTCCTCCCACTGGCGCCAATGATGGGACGACGCCATTCCTCCCACTGGCGCCAATGATGGGACGACGCCATTCCTCCCACTGGCGCCAATGATGGGACGACGCCATTCCTCCTCCTCCTCCTGACCACAGGTGCTACAGTGCCTTGAAAAAGTATTCATACCCCTTGAAATTTCCCACATTTTGTCATGTTACAACTAAAACCGTAAATGTATTTTAATTAGGATTTTATGTGATGGACCAACACAAAGTGGCACATAATTGTGAAGTGGAAGGAAAATGATAAATGCTTTTCAATTATGTGCCACTTTGTGTTGGTCTATCACATAAAATCCTAATTAAAATACATTTACGGTTTTAGTTGTAACATGACAAAATGTGGGAAATTTCAAGGGGTATGAATACTTTTTTCAAGGCACCGTATGTCATTTTTTGTATTTAATTTTTTTTTTGTTATTCTCATTGACCACCAATCTTGAGGAATTATTCATCAACCCCCCCCCCCCCCCCTCATACCAGGACATTTTCTACTCCCTCTGGTCACAATCGGCCCCAGCTCTTCCATCAGTTTAGTTATAACCTTTGGTGGAATATCGAAATATGAAGGTCGTTTTGTGACCTCTCTGTCTCATTTAATACCTTTCCGGGGATTGCTGTGCCGGGATTCTCGTTACCTTTTTTTTTTTTTTTTTTTTTTTTTTATTAATTGCTTTTTATTTGCTTTTATTGGCTGCCTTCAGATGTTCCTCCCGGTCTCTGAGCTCGGCAGACGCGGCTTTTCTCTAAGTTGTAACTTTAGAAGAAATGCCACCTTTTCAATCGCCTTTCATCCCGGCAATCCCTTTTTTTTTTTTATTCCTCCTGGCAAGCAATCCTTTTGTACTCCTCTCTTGTTTGAAAAGACATCCAGCGGGTGATGTACCTCGGAGGCATATGGCTGGCAGCTCTGCTGGAAGGACACCGGGTGTGATGACTGAATAGACATGGCAGGCGGGCGTTTGGACCGCACTGGGTAAATTATGATAAAATAGAACGCCAGCACTTTACAAACATAAAAGGAGACGGAGCAGTTACTGTATCATTTTATTGTAAAGTTACAGCATTGTCATTTCAGATACCAACCTTTTAACCATCTCAATACCGGGCATTTTCACCCCCCTCCTGCCCAGGCCATTTTTCAGCACTGTCACACTTTAGCCTCATACACACGATCGGACCGTGGACCAACTTTTCCGTGGATTTTTGTCCAAAGGGCGTTGGCCCCAAGTTGGTATTGCATACACACGGCAGGACTTTTTTCAGCCAACTTTCACCAAATCACTTGGTTTTTCTGCTCTTTACCGCCACCTTTGGTGAACTTCTGTATTGTTGTCTGATCTTTTGCATTGGTTCTGCATTGGTTTGTACAAAAGTCCGTTGGTTTTGTGTACACACGGTCGGACTTTGGTCCATCAGACTTTTGTTGGCAGAAAGTTGGTCCGTTCGCACAGCCAACAAAAGTCCGATGAAACCTGGAAAAAGTTGGTCCGATGGAGCGTACACACGGACGGATGTTGGTCCAAAACAGCTAATTTGCATGTTGGTTGTCAAGTCTGATCGTGTGTACGGGCCTTTTGAATGACAATTGCGCGGTCGCGTGACGTGGCTCCCAAAGAATTTGCGTCCTTTTTTTTTTTTTTTCCACAAATAGAGCTTTCTTTTGGTGGTATTTGATCACCTCAGAGGTTTTTATTTTTTGCGCTATAAACAAAAGAGCAACAAGTTTGAAGGAAAAAAAAAAAAAACTTTACTTTTTGCTATAGTAAATATCCATTTTTTTTATTTTTAGTTTTTTATTTATTTATTTTTTTTTTAAAACATTTTTTTTCCTCAGTTTAGGCTGATTGCGTATTCTTCTACATATTTTTGGTAAAAAAAATTGCAGTAAGCGATTATTGATTGGTTTGCACAAAAGTTATAGTGCCTACAAAATAGGGGATAGATTTATTGCATTTTTATTATTATTATTTTTTTATTTATTTTGGCGATTTTATTTATTTATTTTTTTTTTTTTTTTTTATTGTAACTGCGATATTGCGGCGGACATATCGGACACATTTTTGGGACCATTCACATTTATACAGCGATCCGCGCACTGAAACAGCATTGATTACTGTATAAATGTGACTGGCAGAGAAGGGGTTAACCACTAGGGGCCAGGGAAGGGGTTAACATGTTCCCTGGGAGTGATTCTAACTGTAGGGGGGAGGGGATTGACAAGGGGAGGAGACCAATCGGTGTTCCTGTGTGTGTGTGTGTGTGTGTGTGTATGTATGTATGTATGTATGTATGTATGTATGTATGTATGTATGTATGTATGTATATAATATATATATATATATATATATATATATATATATATATATAGCGCACGCACGCCTCCTGGTGGGCCGAAAAGGCGAGGGCGTCATATGACGCCCTCCCGCCACGAGATCTGTGCCGCCTGGCCGTCAATAGACAGCCGGTGGTCAGCAACCAGTTAAAGTAATTCTACTGAAGATGTGTTCATGTTGTGTTGGCCCCCTGACAACCCAACTGTCCAATACAGTAGAGCAGCCTTTCTCAACCTTTTAACCCCTAGAGGAACCCCAAAAATTATTTTCAGGTCTCGAGGAACCCTTACTAAAACCAAGTTATCAGGGGTCAATAGGAACAATGCCCCTTATACTGGTGGCCAATAGGAAGAATGTCTCACTTAAAGTGGGGATCAGAATGCCACCCTTGAAGACAGCTAAAAAGATATTTGCTGTCATGCTGCTGGCTTTGCTAAGTGATGTTGAACCTCAAATTCTGTAGGCACCATCAAAAAGGTGGTTCATCAGCCACAGCTCAAGGAACCTCTAGCAACCTCCTGGAGGAACCTCTAGCAACCTCCTGGAGGAACCCCGGTTGAGTATGGCTGCAGTAGAGGGTCAAAGACTGAAGGCATCCGACTACAAGGTGTTGAGGACTCTTGTTGAGGACTCTTGTTGAGGACTCTTGTTGAGGACTCTTGTTGAGGACTCTTGTTGAGGACTCTTGTTGAGGACTCTTGTTGAGGACTGCTAGAGATCACTGCCATTAGACCTCAATTATACAGACTGTAAAAAACAGGCGATTTTGGTTCTGCGTTTTATACCACGTTATGTATCCTACACTCTACCACCAGATCTTCAATCTCTCCCCCCTCTACTGGTGTCTTCCTCAACCCTCTAAAACAGGCACTGGTCACCCCCATAGGTAAAAAAGCACCCCAAGAATCTTAACATCATCAGACCAAATTATTTTTTTTTATTATTTTTTGGATCACTTGACCCTCCCCCTTTTTAGATTGTAAGCTCTGACGAGCAGGGCCCTCTGATTCCTCCTGTATTAAATCATATGGTAACTGTACTGTCTGGCTTCATTTTGTAAAGGAGAGAGGGGGGGGGGGGGGGGGAGAGTGGGAAGGGGGAGTGGGGGTGAGAGGGGGGGGTGGGGGGGGGGGGGGGGGGGGGGGGAGGGAGATTTGAACAGCCAATTATATGGGGCGTTCAAAGCAAATTCGAGCGCCCCATAATGCACTGCAAGACCGCAGTTCATTGCTGTGTGATGATTGACCAAAGCATACGCCTGACCCGAATGCGTTGGCCAATCACAGCACGCTCCTCAGCGAGAGCCATAATTGGCCAAAGGCAGGATTCCTCTGGCCAGTCATGGCTCAAGGGGACGAAGTCCACGCCCCACACTATTTTTTAAGGCTGCTTACACAGCGCCCTTATAGTGTGTTTTAGGCCCCTTTCACACGGACGGGCCGTTCAGATCCGCCTGTCAGTTTTGACGGCGGATCTGAACGGGCGCTCCATGTTACTCTATGGAGCGTCGGATGTCAGTGGAGACATGTCCGCCGACATCCGACCCGGTCCGATCCGCCAAAAGCAGACAGATGGCCCCACGTCCAGATCCGTCGCTATCGGATCGGGTGAGATCGGATGAAAACGGACACACTGTCCGTTTTCATCCGATCTCTCCATAGAGATCAGCGGCGCTCGCAAGCCCCTCCCCGCTCAGTGAGCGGAGAGGGACTTGTCATCCGCCGTCTCAGCGGAGATCAACGGACAGATCTCCCTCTGAGCCGGCGGACAGAGGCGGACTCCGTGCAAGTGGAGTCTGCCTCGTCTGAAAGGGGCCTTATAGTGGACGGAGATGGAGAGATTGAGCTAGATCAGGCAAGTTAGTTAGTGGCAGTGTATTTGATTTTATTATGTGTGTATATATGTATGTGTGTGTGTGTATGTGTGTGTGTGTGTATATATATATATACATACATACATACATACATACATACATACATACATACATACATACACTAATATATATATATATATACACACACACATTAAAATATATATAAGTGTGTGTGTATGTGTGTGTATATATATATATATATATATATACACAGTGGTGTGAAAAAGTGTTTGCCCCCTTCCTCATTTCCTGTTCCTTTGCATGTTTGTCACACTTAAGTGTTTCGGAACATCAAACCAATTTAAACAATAGTCAAGGACAACACAAGTAAACACAAAATGCAATTTGTAAATGAAGGTGTTTATTATTAAAGGTGAAAAAAAATCCAAACCATCATGGCCCTGTGTGAAAAAGTGATTGCCCCCTAAACCTAATAACTGGTTGGGCCACCCTTAGCAGCAACAACTGCAACCAAGCGTTTGCGATAACGTGCAATGAGGCTTTTACAGCGTCCTGGAGGAATTATTTCCCACTCATCTTTGCAGAATTGTCCTAATTCAGTTACATTAGAGGGTTTTCGAGCATGAACGGCCTTTTTAAGGTCATACCACAACATCTCAATAGGATTCAGGTCAGGACTTTGGCTAGGCCACTCCAAAGTCTTCATTTTGTTTTTCTTCAGCCATTCAGTGGTGGACTTGCTGGTGTGTTTAGGATCATTGTCCTGCTGCAGAACCCAAGTTCGTTTCAGCTTGAGTACACGAACAGATGGTCGGACATTCTCCTTCAGGATCTCTTGGTAGACAGCAGAATTCATAGTTCCTTTTATCACGGCAAGTCTTCCAGGTCCTGAAGCAGCAAAACAGCCCCAGACCATCACACTACCACCACCATATTTTACTGTTGGTATAATGTTCTTTTTCTGAAATGCAGTGTTCCTTCTACGCCAGATATACTTGGACACACACCTTCCAAAGAGTTCCACTTTTGTCTCATCGGTCCACAGAATGTTGTCCCAAAAGTCTTGGGGATCATCAAGATGTGTTGTGGAGAAATTGAGACGAGCTTTGATGTTCTTTTTGCTCAGCAGTGGTTTTCTCCTTGGAACTCTGCCATGCAGGCCATTTTTGCCCAGTCTTTTCCTGATGGTGGAGGCATGAACGCTGACCTTAACTGAGGCAAGTGAGGCCTGCAGTTCCTTGGACGTTGTTGTGGGGTCTTTTGTGACCTCTTGGATGAGTCGTCGCTGCGCTCTTGGGGTAATTTTGGGCGGCCGGCCACTCCTGGGAAGGTTCACCACTGTTCCATGTCTTCTCCATTTGTGGATAATGGCTCTCACTGTGGTTCGCTGGATTCCCAAAGCTTTGGAAATGGCTTTATAACCCTTTCCAGACTGATAGATCTCAATTACTTTCTTTCTCAATTGTTGCTGAATTTCTTTGGGTCTCGGCATGATGTGTAGCTTTTAAGGATCTTCTGGTGGACCTTACTGTGTCAAGCAGCTCCTATTTAAGTGATGCCTTGATTGTGAACAGGTGTGGCAATAATCAGGCCTGGGTGTGGCTAGAGAAATTGAACTCAGGTGTGGACAACCACAGTTATAGTATGTTTTAACAAGGGGGGCAATCACTTTTTCACACAGGGCCATGATGGTTTGGATTTTTTTTCACCTTTAATAATAAACACCTTCATTTACAAATTGCATTTTGTGTTTACTTGTGTTGTCCTTGACTATTGTTTAAATTGGTTTGATGTTCCGAAACACTTAAGTGTGACAAACATGCAAAGGAACAGGAAATGAGGAAGGGGGCAAACACTTTTTCACACCACTGTATGTATATGTATATGTATATGTGTATGTATATATATATATATATATATATATATATATATATATATATATATATATATATATATATATATATATATATATATATATATATATATATATATATATATATATATTAATGTGTGTAAAAAGCTTTCAGGCTTGAGCATTTTTATTTTAGCCAATGGAAAGCTAGCTAGAGTGATAACATGCGTGCCCCGCACAGGGCCGTGTTTTGCGCATCCCCTGTGCCGGCCTCCTATTGTCTATTGGGACCCAGGGTGGGTTTGGGGACTTGGACGTATGTCATGTTGGGACCCAATGGCTGTCTGTGCAGTTGTGTTCCCCAATAGACAACCATGGGAAGTCGGCGCTCGGATGCACGCACCACCTGTGTATCCCTGTGCCGCCAAAAAACGCAGCCCTGCGTGAGACATGGGAAATAATCGCACAGTGTGAACGAGGCCTTGTGTGCATTTTTCGGACATTCCTATTTAAAGTCTTTAGGGTCCGGAAACGTGAACATTGCTGAGCACTGGAGAATGGCGCCTGATGGCGGGCGGCTTCCACTTTATATAAGTGAGTAGGGAGCGCTCGGTATTGATCTGTAGTTGTGAGCGGAGTCTCTCTTTTTAAAATGTCTTGGCGGCGTCCATTTTTGTGCTCTGTTTTTTTTTATTTTTTTTATTGCGTTGATATTTATGATGTTTACGAGGTCTGACCTCCGGGATGTACATACAGCCATTCTCGGGATGACAATAAAACATGTAAAAAGAGTGCATGAGATATGAAAAGTGTATGCAATATTTATTTACAGCATCCATTACCAGACCAATAAAACGGCCCGGCAGATGTAGATTGCTCTAAATGTCAAGGCCGGCAAGGCTGCCTTTTTTTTTTTTTTTTTATTTATTTATTTATTTATTTTTTTCTTCAGGCTCAAAAGCTAAATTATTCTTCAGAGTTCCGGAACCTTAAAGCTGAACTCCGGGCAAATTTTTTTTTTTTATTTAAATAAATTCCTCAATAGCCAACAAAGGATATACATCCCAGTGTGTGTGTGTGTGCACCAAATTCCTTTACAAACCCAGATATTACCTTGTAAAAGGAGGAGGGGGGGGGGGGGCAGAAAGATGAGTCCAGTCACCCAGCACAAAGAGAGCAGAGCTGTGGGAGGGGCCCAGCAGGCTCCACCCACTACAGAAAACGACAGGAGTGGGTGGTGACGAGACCAGTCGGCCTGCACAAAGAGAGCAGAGCTGTGGGAGGGGCCCTGCAGGCTCCTCCTCCTACAAGAAAGCTACAGGAGGGAGGGCGGAGCCGTGGAGGGGAAACTAGTCGCCCTGCATAAGGGAAGAGAGAGATCAGAGCTGTGGGAGGGGCCTAGCAGGCCACACCCCCTTCATGTTGCCTGCAGGAAACAGGAGGGGCGGAGACGAGACCAGTCACCCTGCACGAAGAGCAGAGCTGTGGGAGGGGCCCTGCAGGCTCCACCTACTACAAAAATCTACAGGAGGAGGGGCGGTGGTGAGGCCAGTTACCCTGCATAAGGGAAGAAAGATCAGAGCTGTGGGGGGGGGGTCCAGCAGGCCACACCCACTGCAGGCTGCCTGCAGGAAACTACAGGAGGGGGCGGAGAGGAGACCAGTCACCCTGCACAAGGAGAGAGGGCAGCAGTGAGCGGTCTTTATTACAGGAAGTAATTTAGTTTTGCACTTGAAGAAAACCACAAGATTCGAGGAATAATTTTCTTATTTTTAGTGTTTGGCTTTACAGTGTCGGGAGCCAACAAAATACCACGGGCGCTTCCCTGCGAAGAAAGTAGCGATATCCATACTTGTCCGCCGGCCTATTTGCAGAGCGTCTGATCTGGTTCCACACTTCTGAGTATGAAGACGAGCAAATCCCTACCCCCTGATAGCTGCTGTGGTTCCTCGGTCACTGCAGGACACTATAGTGATGGTAGGAGGCACCAGGAAGAAACGCTGCAGCCAGAAGGGGGCGCTCTTCTACATGGAAATGTGGAATCAGATCGGGAGCCCAGCAGACGAGTAGACGACAGTACCTTGGTGGAGTCTTATTTTGGTGCCCCCCCCCCCACCACCTCTTTAAGCCAACGGTCATCCATTGGAATGTTTCTGGAGCTCTACACTGATGGCCGGTGGAATCTGATGGACCTGACCTGTCCCAAGATATGAAATGTTCTTCAAAGCCAAAGATATTATACCGAGTTATGAAGGACCAACCGCATTCCAAACATCTCATTATATAAAAATATTGAATTTATCATTCCCAATAGAAAGAGGGGGACTTTAACCACTTCAGCCCCGGACCAATTGGCAGCCAAAGGACCAGCCCCCTCTTTGCGATTCGGCACTGCGTCGCTTTAACTGACAATTGCGTGGTCGTGCGACGTGGCTCCTAAACAAAATTGCCGTCCTTTTTTTCCCACAAATAGAACTTTCTTTTGGTGGTATTTGATCGCCCCTGCGGTTTTTATTTTTTGCGCTAAAAAAACAAAAATAGAGCGACAATTTTGAAAAAAAATCAATTTTTTTACTTTTTTGCTATAATAAATATCCCCAAAAAATATATAAAAAAAACATTATTTTTTTCCTCAGTTTAGACCGATACGTATTCTTCTACATATTTTTGGTAAAGAAAATCGCAATTGGCAATTATTTGTTTGCACAAAAGTTATAGCGTTTACAAAATAGGGGAGTTTTATAGCATTTTTATTAATAATTTTTTTTTTTTTTTCTTGTGTCTGCGACATTATGGCGGACACATCGGACATTTTTGACACATTTTTGGGACCATTGTCATTTTTACAGAAATCAGTGCTATTTAAATGCACTGATTCCTATGTAAATGACAGTGGCAGTGAAAGAGTTAACCACTAGGGGGCGGGGAGGAGTTAGTGTGACGTGTTGTGTGTTTTTTTTTTTTGCACTAGGGGCGGGGCTGACGTCTGACGTCACTGATCGGCTTTCCCGATGACCGGGAACAGCCGATCAGTGACAGGCAGAGTAGGAAGCGCGGGGAGAGTTTTGTTTACACAGACCTCTCCCCGTTATTCAGCTCTGTGACCCGATCGCGGGACACCAGCGGTTATCGGGTCCGCTGGTCCCACGGTCAGGGAGCTCCCGACCACGCGCGACCCCACGGCTAGGCAATTAAAGGGGACGTACACACACACACACACACACACACACACACACACACACACACACACACACACACACACACACACACACACACACACACACACACACACACACACACACACACACGTGTGCCTTTGCCTAGACGTATATCTACATGATATATTGGGACACCTGCCTTTACACACATGAACTTTTAATGTCGTCGTAGTCCGTAGGGTTCAATATTGAGTTGGCCCCACCCTTTGCAGCTATAACAACTCTTCTGGGAATGTTTGGGATGAATTAGAGTGGAGACTGCGAGCCAGGCCTTCTCACCCAACATCAGTGCCTGACCTCACAAATGCTCTTCTGGAAGAATGGTCAAACATTCCCATAGACACCCTCCTAAACCTTGCGGAAGGCCTTCCCAGAAGAGATGAAGCTGTTATAGCTGCAAAGGGCGGGGCAAACTCAATATTGAACCCTCCGGACTAAGACTGGGATGCCATTAAAGTTCATGTGTGTGTAAAGGCAGGCGCCCCAATACTTTTGGTAATATTGTGTGTGGGCAGCAATAGATTAACTCCGTGCAGACCTTAATTGCCGGGATGACGTCCATGGATGCCCTCCTGGCAATGAAGGTCGCCCGTGCATGAGCAGTCAGCGCGCTCTGTGATCACCAAGTCCTGAGAGTAGAGGGGCCGATACCAGTTCCTTACCACGTGATCAGCTATCAGCCAATGACAGCTGATCGCGTAATGTAAATAGAAGATCGGTAATCAGTATTTTATTTTCTTTATTTTTTGCACAGAGAGAGCCGCGGCTGCCTCATTACTGCCACTCATCGTTGCCACCAGTGCACACAGTGCCACATACCTGTGCCACCGATCAATGCTGCCAATCGGTGTCAACTACCAGTGCCACATATCGGTGCCCTTTAGTGCCGCCTCATCAGTGCACATCACTGAAAGAGAAAAATTACCTGTTTTCAAAATCTTTTTTTTTTTTTTTTTTTTTTTTTTTTCGTTTTTCTTGGCAAAAAAATAAACCCAGCAGTGATTGCCACCAAAAGAAAGCTCTAGTTGTGTGAAAAAGATAAAAATTTAATTGCGGTACAGTGTTGCAGGACGGTGGACTTGTCATTCAAAGTGTGAGAGCTAAAAGCTGATAATTGGTCTGGGCAGGAAGTGCCCGGTAGGCAAGTGGTTAAGCAGGGATTGGAATCGAGCCAAATGCAGAGCTCCCTCTAGTGGCCAATCTGCAGACTTCTAGATTTAACACAACAACATAAATATGGAAGAGCAGGTATATATATATATATATATATATATATATATATATAAATAATATATATATATATATATATATATATATATATATATATATATATATATATATATATATATATATATATATATATATATATATATATATATATATATATATATATATATATATATATATATAAATATATATATAAATGCTACTATAGTAAAGTTACCATGAACAATTAACTATATACTCGATATATGCCCATGGAAAATACATTGTACTTCTGCAACTGTTGACTCAATGAGCAATAATATTGAGCCCCATTAATCAGAGGAGTGTTTTTCATACGCTGACCTGCACATGGTGCATGCTTGACTGAATGGCACTGCATCATACCTATTGCACCTGTCCTTAGATGTAGAGGCTCCCATTTATTTTTTTTATTTTTTCCTATTTATTTATTTTTCCTATTTATTTATTTTATTTCTTTATTTAAAAAATAAAATAAATAAGGGGGAAAAAAAAATGTTATGACATTCACCTCTAATACAACTTCCATAGACTCTGCACGCCATAATTATGACTCGTTCAAAGTATAGTTTTACTGCCAGTCATATAATAGAGCAGAATAAATATTAACTCACACGGTATATGTAAAAAGGTCAGTAAACACGCACGGAAAATCACTTAGTACAGGGCTTGACAGATATGTTTTGAATGTAGGAGCTAAAGATAGCAGCCAGTTTTTTTTATTTTATTTTTTTGGGGCTAACACAGGTTTTAACATATTCCCGAAGGTGAACGTCTCCTCCTTTTTTAACCCTTTCACAGCCAGAGCAGTTTTTGCTTTTTTTTATTTTTTTTATTTTTTTTTTTTTTTGCACATATGTAACCACTTCAGCCCCGGAGCATTTGGCTGGCCAAAGACCAGAGCACTTTTTTTGGGATTCGGCACTGCGTCGCTTTAACTGACAATTGCGCGGTCGTGCGACGTGGCTCCCAAACAAAATTGACATCCATTTCCCCCCCCCCACAAATAGAGCTTTCTTTTGGTGGTATTTGAAAACCTCCTGTGGTTTTTATTTTTTTGCGCTATAAACCAAAAAAAAATAGCAAATTTTTTTTGAAAAAAACATTTTTTTTTTTTCTACTATAATAAATACCCCCCCCCCCCAATTTATTTATATATTTATATATATATATATATATATATATATATATATATATATATAATATATATATATATATATATATAATCTCTATCCCTGCCTTTATTAGTAAAAAAAAAAATATTACTAAAAATGCCATAAAAACTATCCACTATTTTGTAAATGCTATAAACTTTTGTGCAAACCAATCAATAAACAATTATTGCGATTATTTTTGTTTACCAAAAATATGTAGACTACGTATCGGCCTAAACTGAGGGAAAAATAAATGGTTTTATATTAATAAATAAAAAATTTTTTTTTTATATATATATATATATATATATATATATATATATATATATATATATATATAATATATATATAATATCATTTTTACACTATAGTGTATTGCAAATTTTATACACACACTTACTTTTTTTTTTTTTTTTTATTATATTTTTCCTTTTTAGATTGGGGCAGACTCACTCGACCACTTGGTCTTTGTTTTCTGCTGTCACTCTTCCACATTTCTATACTCTGCAACCATATCCCTGGTTACCAAATATTATATATATATATATATATATATATATATATATATATATATATATATATATATATATATATATATATATATATATATATATATATATATATATATATATATATATATATATAAATTTTTTTATTATGATATCCATTATTACCATATGTTGTTATTACTATAATAACTTTTAGTACATTTTATAGTTTTTACACCAGTTTATCAAATTGTGGATTGCTGTGTAATTCTGCACACTACATTTTGACATTCACAGAACGCTGTGTAATCTGTGAGAGCAGAGTGCTGCCCTAAATTAAATTCTTAGGGGCTTGTTAACACCATGTGCAGTGAGGGGTGTTAATCCGCACGGATCAACGCAGGCTTATTAAAGAAAAAAAAAAAAAAGAGAAGGAAACAGCTGCTGCAGAATAGACACCATCCTGCACACTACGGCCATTCTAGCATATGAGCTGGTGTGCATGAGCCCCTACAGTGGGCTTCAAGTTAATATTTTGCTTTAGAATTGCTGGACCCCCCCCCCTCTGTTGCTGCCATTAAATAAAAAGATCAATGTGTGTATTAGTCTGACCTCCAATATATTCGACTAGCGTTCATTTGTTGGGTCTTGTGTGGGATACCGATTGGCTGCCTCAGCCTTGCACAGAACCCATTCTTGCAGACTGCTGAGATGTCATCAGTCTGCTGCAGGCAGGAGGAAGCATTTCCTCAGTCTCCAGCCCCCCCCAGTGTTGCATAGTTAGTCAGGTTGAATAAAAGACACTCAAAGTTGGTCCATCAAGTTTAACCAAAAATAAATACAATCCCATCTCCGCGACAACCGTATGACGCTGTGACGTCACGCGTCAAAGCATTGCGCATGCGCACAACATCAGCGATGATCACGGAATATTGCGGTGTTCTGACGCGAGGCGTCCCCCCCCCCATTGGATAGTGTCCGCCCTATACTGCGCAGGCGCAGCGCTTGCACAGTACGGAGGACAAAGGAGATGCCTAAAGTCTGCGCAGATGAACGGCACCTGCGCACTTAATAGTACCTTCTGCCCCGAGTCCAAGTTCAAGCCCCACCACCTGTCACTGATCTCCCTGTAATCCAGGAGCGGTGATCAGTGTCGTGTCACACATAGCCCCTCCCCCCCCCCCACAGTTAGAATCACTCCCTAGGACACACTTCACTGCCAGCCACATTTACACAGTAATCAATGCATTTTTAACCACTTCCCATCCAGGCCAATTCTGACATTTCTCTCCTACATGTAAAATTCATAATTTTTTTGCTCAAATTACATAGAACCCCAAACATTATATATATATATATATATATATATATATATATATATATATATATATATATATATATATATATATATATATATATATATATATATATATATATATATATAATATATAGTTTTTTATAGCAAAGACCCTAGAGAATACAATGACGGTCATTGCAACTTTTTATCTCGCACGATATTTGCGCAGCAATTCTTCGAACACGTTTTTTTCAGAAAAAAAAAAAATTTCATGCTTAAAAAAAGAAAAACAAAACAGTAAAGTTTGCTTTTTTTTGCATAATGTGAAAGATGAAGATACGCCGAGTAAATAGATACCCAACATGTCACGCTTCAAATTGCACGCGCTCATGGAATGGCGCCAAACTTTGGTATTTAAAAATCCCCACAGGCGACGCTTTAAATTTTTTTACTGGTTACATGTTTTGAGTTACAGAGGAGGTCTAGGGCTAGAATTATTGCTCTCGCTCTAATGTTCGCGGCGATACCTCACATGTGTGGTTTGAACACAGTTTTCATATGTGGGCGGGGCTTACGTATGCGTTCACTTCTGCGTACGAGCTCACGGGGACAGGGGCGCTTTAAAAAAAAATTTTTTTTTTTTTTTGTATTATTGTTAATTTGACTTTTATTTTTTTGAGTTTGACAGTTTAAAAAAAAAAAAAAAAATTGATTACTTTTATTCCTATTACAAGGAATGTAAACATCCCTTGTAATAGGAATATTACACGATCCGACCTGTTTACAGTGAGATATGGGAGGTCAATAAGACCCCACATCTCACCTCTAGGCTGGGAAGCCTAAAAAGAAAAAAAAAATAAAAAAAAAAAACCATCACCGCTTCCCAGCGGAGGCGGCGCCGTTATTGGAATGCAGAGAACGGGCGTGACGTCATAACATCGCGCCCGGCCTCCGAACGATCATAGAGACTCCGGCGACCATCTGGTCCGCAGGAAATCTCTCTATGGTCATCATCCGGGGGCGGCGGATCCTGTGTCCGACTCACCGATGGAAGTGGTGAGTCGGTAGAAGCACCGAGGGCGGCGGGAGGGGGGGGGCGTCCCCTCCGCCACCCATAAGAACGATCAAGCGGCGGAACAGCCGCTATGATCGTTTTTATGGTGCAGGGAATCGCCGGCTGAAAACGGCAATATCTGAATGATGTCTGTAGCTACACCCGTCATTCAGATATACCCCCCGCAAAGTAGAGGCCGTCATATGACGGCCTGCGGATGCGAAGTGGTTAAATCACACTGATCGCTGTATAAAAGGTGAATGGTCCAAAATTGTGCCAAAAGTGTCCGATCTGTCCGTCATAATGTCACGATTAAAAATATATATATCCCTGCCATTATTAGTTTAAAAAAAAATTACTAAAAATGCCATAAAAACTATCCCCTATTTTGTAAACGCTATAACTTTTGCGCTAACCAATCAATAAACAATTATTGCGACTATTAGTGTTCGATTAATTATAACGCACATACAGATCCAACTACTTTTAGCTGATCTCCTCCTTTCATTGCAACTCTGCATTAGTCAGTGGTAAATGTGGTATACACTATATACAATCACCCGACACTAGTTAGTTTCCACAATCCATGACTTCACTTCACAGTTCACACAAATACGTTTTAAATTCAAACTGTAGCACTGATGTAAGTAATTTTTTTTCCCCACAGTAGCGTGAAAATCCCTCCACCATCCGGTCTAACTAATCACTCTCACCTTATGGCATGGACCCCTGTGCAAACAGGTGGTCATGCCAGCGGGTATCAAAAGGGTATAACACGGACCATAAACTTCTCTCACGTCTCCTTAGATCTCAGCAAGGACGCAGGTCATGGGTAGAAAGAAAAGATCTCAGTGCTCACCGCTTAAGTGTAACATTTCATTTTTGTGTTCAAACACAAAATACTCGCATAAAGATGATAAAAACACAGCATGTAAAGCCGACAATCGCGTTAGTTCCGTAGGGCAGCAGCGGGTGACGTCATGCGTAGCTCCTCCCCCGTACGCGTTACGATTAATCAGAACTTTGACGTCACCGGACTCCTCCCCCCTTCGTTTGCAGATGGAGACACTTGGGGAAGGGGGGAGGATTCCGGTGACGTTGATGTCCGTGGTGTCACCAGATCTCTGACGGAACTCCCTGAAGACCTGGAAGCCGGTGGAGAGGGGAGTACCAATCAAAAAATTTGGATCGATCAAAAAAATGTACGATTAAATGAGGAATTAATCTTTAATTTTCACAGCCCTAATATATATATATATATATATATTAGTGTGTATGTATGCACCCCCAATTTTAGGGGGGAAGTTTTAAGGAAAAAAAACTTGCATTTTAAATAACTTTTCAAGCAAAATTAGGGTCACGGCTCATCAATGCACCCTGCTCAGTGCCCATCTGCAGCCATTAAATTGCCCATCAATGCACCCTGCTCAGTGCCCATCTGCAGCCATTAAATTGCCCATCAATGCACCCTGCTCAGTGCCCATCTGCAGCCATTAAATTGCCCATCAATGCACCCTGCTCAGTGCCACCTGCAGCCATTAAATTGCCCATCAATGCACCCTGCTCAGTGCCCATCTTCAGCCATTAAATTGCCCATCAATGCCTCGCCAGTGTTGGATTTTCCCTGCCATCTCCGAGCGCGGCTGAAGTACACAGAGCCGCAATCTCCTGTGTACCCGGCGCTCTGTCACTCACAGCCACGCCTCCTGGCCCTGCTCATATGATAAAGAGAACAGCGGCCCAATGCAGGGCCAGGAGGCGTGGCTGTGAGTGACAGAGCGCCGGGTACACAGGAGATTGAGGCTCTGTGTAATTCAGCGGCGCTCGGAGATGGCAGGGAAAATCCAACACTGGCGAGGCTGCAGATGGGCACTGAGCAGGGTGCATTGATGGGCAATTTAATGGCTGCAGATGGGCACTGAGCAGGGTGCATTGATGGGCTGTGACCCTAATTTTGCTTGAAAGTTCTTTATTTGAAATTCCGCGGACGCTCTGGAGGGTTTTGGACCCCCATAGCCCCCACCTTATCTACGCCGCAGTAGAGGAAACGTTGCAACATCTGTCGGCTTTTCTACTGCTGTCAGCTGTTATATTTTCCATCGCTTCCTGTCTAGGTTGTCAGCAGGACCGGAAATGAGGGGGAAATCTCTCCAGCAAAGCCCTGGGCAACAGTAAAACCTGACAGGGGTTGTACGCTTTCCCTGTTCTATCCAAAAAAATAAAAAAATTGCACTTTTTAACAGACCGAAAGGGAACAAATATATTTGTGTCGGATTGGTTTCTCCGAGGCGTGTTTGAAACCACTTACTGTTGACTGTCTCACTACCTTTGCTGGAAGTCTTTTCCAAGCATAAACTACTCTTTCAGTAAAATAATAGTTTCTAAGGTTCGTTTTGAACGTTCCTCCTGTTCTGAGGGACATGGCGGCTATGGACTTGGTTTTGTATCTTTCTTACTTTGCTGCCCTTTTTAAAATGAAACGTGTGCAGAATAATCGGTTCTGTGGCCAATCCAAAGAGGAATAAAATGAAAAACTTGTAGCTAAAGTTGCCTCTGTTCCCACATCAATGTTACTTTTTGTAATTCCTATTGTAACTTTCTTTTTGTCTCGGAGTAAGCGGCCCGTTCCATGACGCCGCCAGCGCTGAATGTTCTTTCGCTTCTTTTTCTTCTCTTTTTTTTTTTAAGTTGTTGATCGCTCTCTCGCTCTCTCGTTCGCTCGTTCGTTCTCGCTCGCTCGTGCTCGCTCGTGCTCGCTCGCTCTCGTTCTCTCGTTCTCTCGTTCTCTCGTTCTCTCGTTCTCTCGTTCTCTCGTTCCCCGTTCTCTCGTTCCCCGCTCTCTCGCTTTCTCGCTCTCTCGTTCTCTCTCGCTCTCTCGCGCTCGCTCTCTCGCTCTCTCGTTCTCTCGCTCTCTCGCGCTCGCTCTCTCGTTCTCTCGCGCTCGCTCTCTCTCGTTCTCTCGCTCTCTCGTTCTCTCGTTCTCTCGCTCTCTCGTTCTCTCGCTCTCGCTCTCTCGTTCTCTCGCGCTCGCTCTCTCGTTCTCTCGCGCTCGCTCTCTCGTTCTCTCGCGCTCGCTCTCTCGTTCTCTCGCGCTCGCTCTCTCGCGCTCGCTCTCTCTCTCGCGCTCGCTCTCTCGTATGTTCTCTCGCGCTCGCTCTCTCGTATGTTCTCTCGCGCTCGCTCTCTCGTATGTTCTCTCGCGCTCGCTCTCTCGTATGTTCTCTCGCGCTCGCTCTCTCGTATGTTCTCTCGCGCTCGCTCTCTCGTATGTTCTCTCGCGCTCGCTCTCTCGTATGTTCTCACTGTCTTGCTCCTCATATCTAACATTTGGTCTGGGGGGGTTAAGAAGCTTAGACTGAGGAGATTGTCTGGTGCGCTCTGTGAGTCACCCGTCTTCTTCTATACACATAATATATACGTCGCCTCAACTAACCTATAGATCTGTAGTACATAAAGGGAAGTTTAAAACTTCGCTGCTCTCCTGATGTTTCCCCGACCACCACTTGGCGAGCCTCTGACTTGGAAGAAGCATGCGCACAGTAAAGGTTCAGACCCCCCTAATATGCTTCTCCCTGGTCAGTGACCAGTCAGTCGGCTCTGGAGCGCGCCTTTCCAAAAACAAGTCAGCAGTGGCAGCTCTCGTAATTTTTCTTCTTATGGCTTCCCTTTTAATCTTTGATGACCAACAGTGAAAGGCGATCCACCCAAAACTGACAGTTGACTTTATCATGGAGCTGGCTCAGTAGATGGAGTGGAAGAAAAAATTGTGCCCCCCCCCCCCCAACCCTTCATCAACGGTACAGATTTCCTCCCACAAGATTGCTCCCCCCCTCTGTAAAATTCCTCCACTCCCCAATACAGCACTTTCCCCCGACTTGTTTATACCCTGACTTAGTTGGGGTAGGCGGTACACTTTGGTGGGGGTGGGTCAGCAAGACCTCTTGACCTTTGATCTCTGGGGACCCGCCTGCTGACCTTTGACCTTTGGGGGAGCTCCCTATTCCAATCCCTGAGTTCTAATCTTATTCTTCCAGGGGAAACCCCAACCCATTTCCTCAGCTAAGCCATATGACTGGACCTTGGGAGGAGCAATACACACCTAATGAGATTTTCTGCAGATTTTTGTCGTTCCCCAAAAAAAAAAAAAAAAAAAACATGCAAAACTGCTGCGCAAATACTGTGTGACACAAAAAATTGCAACAAATCGCCGTTTTGTTCCCTAGGGTCTCTGCAAAAAAAAAAAAAAGGTATAATAATGTTTGGGGGTTATAAGTAATTTTCTAGCCAAAAAAAATAAAAATACAGATTTAATATGGATTTAAGCTGGTCAGAAAGTAAGAAAGTAATTTATGTCGTCGTGGTCAGAGAGTGACCGGCGTGAAAATCATCCTCTCGGCTCTTTTTGAAATTCCTTCTGCCAGTCCTGACACAACACGCCGTTTCCCAGGTTCATAAACATAAAACTGTTTCCAATACACAAGCAAGGCTGTTGCCATACCTGTGCGGGGCTCGGTCACGTCCTCTGTCAGAGAGTTATGTCAGGTTGGAGACGGGAATGAAAACAATTCACTCTGTTATTGGAGACGGTTATGCAAGCTTATGAGCGGCGCCGGATTGTATCGGGTCATGGATGATCTGCGCTACACCTTCATAATTAGGGTGACCACATGTCCCGGATTGCCCGGGATTGTCCCTGAATTCATATTTGTGTCCCGTGTCCCGGGCACCTTCATTCCGGGACAATACAGTGTCCCGGAATGAAATAAGGACACACAGCCACACTAATAAACAGCTCGGACGGGGGGCGGATCTGCTTGGCTCCGGCCGGGGGCCAGGTCGGCTCAGCTTGGGCAGGTCCACTCTGCTCCAGCAGGAAACATGTCCGCTCCCACGGTCCCCCTGTGCATCCCACGGTCCCCCTGTGCATCCCACGGTCCCCCTGTGCATCCCACTGTCCCCCCGTGCATCCCACAGTCCGCCCGTGCATCCCACGGTCCCCCTGTGCATCCCGCTGATTTCATATGAGATCCCGCAATGTCCCTGAATGGCAGTTTGGAAATGTGGTCACCCTATTCATAATACTACAAATAAAAAAGGAACAGTAAAAGTCAACAACCCAAATGTGGATTCACATAAAATCTGTACTGAGAAAATAGCCAAATCCACAATGGCGCCCAATAGCCGGCACTGCCGGTGAGGTGTCGAATTCTGTCCCCCGTCGGATAATGTCTGCCCTGTACTGCGATTCCGAAGATGAACGGCGCCTGCGCCATGAGTCCAGGTTCAAGCCCCACCACCCCAGTTGACATAGGGTTACAATTTTAAAAAAATAGCCGAGCGTGGCAAGCAAAGCGAGCCCGCGAGGGGCCCCGTTTTCTATGCGCTACCGTATGACCACTCGGGAGGTGGGGCTTCAACCTGCACTCACAGCGCAGGTGCCGTTCATCTTAGAAGAAGATTTCCGGAATCTCCTTGTCCTACGTACTGCGCAAGCGCTGCGCCTGCGCAGTACGGGGCGGACAGTTTGTCAGAACACCGGGTCTCTACAAACAGGCATGGTGTTGGCTCAGTGCCCGTTCACACTACAGCCATGGAAAAAAAAAAGTTTTGAGAATGACTAAAGGCCCCCACACACACTATTAGATTTTCTGCAGATTTTTGGTCTTCAGATTTACCAAAACCGTGTAGTGAAAGGGCAAGCCTGATTGCATACAAATTGAAACTCTAATGCCGCGTACACGCAATCGTAATTCTTGCCGGAAAAAGCTCTGATGGTTTTCCCCGAAGGAATTCCACTCAAACTGTCTTGCCTACACACGGTTACACCAAATTCCAACTGTCAAGAACGCGGTGACGTACAACACTATGACGCGCTGAGAAAAAAAATGAAGTTTAATGCTTCCGAGCATGCGTCGAATTGCTACAGACGATCGGAATTTCCGATCTCAATTTTTCCGACGGAAAAAATTGAGAATGTGCTCTCAAATTTTTGCTGGTGGGAATTCGGCCAGCAAAATTCCGATGGAGCCTACACACTGTCGCATTTTCTGATGAAAAGGTCTCATCGGTCTTTTGCTGGGCGAAATTCCGATCGTGTGTACGCGGCATTAAGGTTTGACCTCATATTATATGAGTTCAGTAAACCTGCAGTGGCGCTTTGTTGGCGGTTTTAACCCTTTTTCGGCTGCTAGCGGGGGTTAAAACCACCCCGCTAGCGGCCAAATAATGCTGCTAGAACGACAGTAAAGCGGTGCTAAAAAGCACCGCTTTACCGCCGACGCCTGCCCGCCCCAGTCTGAAAGTAGCCTTAATGAAAAAACAAAGGACAATCTATAACCCAATTTTTTATTTTGTATAATGTGAAAGAGGATGTTACACCGAGTAAATGTATGCCTAACGTGTCACGCTTTAAAATTGCGCACACTCGTGGAATGGTGAAAAACTGCGGTACTTAAAAATCTCCATAGGCGACGCTTTAAACGACTTTACAGGTTACCATATTAACCGCTCTGAATTTTCGCTGCGATACCTCACGTGTGGCGCGAATACCATTTACATGTGCGTATGCGTTCGCTTCTGCATGCGAACACGGAGGGATGAGGGCACTTTAAAAAATATCATTTTTTTTTTTTTGATCACTTTCATTCCTATTACAAGGAATTTTAAACTTTAAACTAAAAATTTTTTTTTTTTTTTTTATCTTTTGCTTTAAAAAAAACAAAATTGTTCACCTCCAGCCTTGACCAGAAGTGATGTCATGACGTCACTCTGGTCCTCCAAGGCCATAGAGCCAATCAAAGAGGATCTACACTTTTGATCTTCTCTGGGACTAGCCGGCCGCACCGTCTGATCCTTTCTCAGGCGAACCGAGTCTAAGACCTTTTTAGTTTCCATGGTTTTACTTGCATTGTCATAACATTTTGCTTTTGTGGGTATGTACTCCTTTTTATTTTTTATCTTTTATTAACCACTTTAGCTCCCTTCACGACGAGGCAATTTCTTGCTGTTCGGCACTGTGCTAGCTTAACTGTTAATTGCACAGTGTCCAGAAATGATGAAATTAGACCGAGACAGAAGTACAGTTAAATCACACTTGTTTAATAATAATAAAAGAAAATGGAACAAATGTAGTCAAAACATAGCCAGAGTTCAGGAACCGGAACGGATAGTCAGACAAGCCAAAACGTCAGGGAGCCGGAGATGAGTGTAGTAAAACAGCAAGCAGGATCTGGAGCCAGGATGGATGTCAGCCAAGCAAGTCTTTAACAGGAACGCAGGAGAGTCTCTGTGATGTTGACCAAGGTAAAGGGAGAGATCATCTGGGCTGGACTGCTTTAAAGAGGAGGTCCGCCTAAAAAAATAAATAAAAAAAAATACTGCAGCTGCTGACTTTTAACAAATGGACACTTGCCTGTCCCAGGGTCCGGCGATGTCAGCAGCCGAAGCCTATCAATCGCTCGGCTCTCTGCAGCTGCCGCCGCCATACTCTGTGAGGGAATCAAGAAGTGAAGCGTTGCAGCTTCACTTCCAGGTTCCCTACTAGGCAGGCGTGAGTCACGCTGCGCCTCCTTAATGGTCCCTACTATCCCCTGAGACCCAGAAGTGGGTGCAAATACCTGTCTTAGACAGGTATCTGCACCCCCCTCTCCCCCCTGAAAGGTGCCAAATGTGACACCGGCGGGGGGGGGGAGGGTTCCGAAAAGCGGAGGTTCCATTTTTGTGTGAACTTCTGCATTAAGTAGGCAGGACTGACGAGCAGGATATCATCAACAGCTGAGTAACTGTAGAGAGAGGAGCTGGCAATATCTTCTTCATCTTTCTTTCTTTCTTTCTTTCTTTCTTTCTTTCTTTTCTTTTTTCTTTTTCTTTCTTTCTCTTTCTTTTTTTTTTTTTTTCTTTCTTTCTTTTTCTTTTTTTTTTTTTTTTTTCTTTTTTTTTTTTTGCACAAATAGAACTTTTTTTTGGTGGTAGTTGATCACCACTGGGTTTTTCATTATATAAATAAAAAAAGACTGGAAAAAAATAAATTAAAAAAATCTGTTTAAAAAAAATAAAAAAAAAATTCCAATAAGTCTACAGTATCCTTTAAGTAAAATGATGATCTGGTCGCTTGTTCACTTCTTGTAACAAGACGGGAAGGGAGAATGAGGGTGGCACTTAGCTGATACCAAGGTACCATTTTGGGTGGGGTACTGTCGTTTGCAGGATTCAGTAATAAGCAGGTCTGGGTTTACGTTTTGCAGGCAGTTTGGAAGCCGCAGACGCCTCAGGATGGAGACTGAGCACACCAAACCCTCCATCATCCCAAATGACAGAGATAAGAAAACAAACTACAAGTTCATTCTAAGTTACAATGTATAGTCTGATCACTGGGGGAGGGGAGACTAAGGAAATGCTTCCTCCTGCCTGCTACGATGTACGGTCTGATCAGTGGAGGAGGGGAGACTAAGTAAATTCTCCCGCACTTAAAGCAGCAAAGGAAGGTGCTGTGAAGGAGTGCAGGGTGGTGGAGTGCAGGGTGGTGTGAATGCCCTATGGGCGTAGATGATTGTGTCTACTTTAAGGATAGTTAGTGGAGCCTGTGATTCCTTTATGTCTCCCGCTCTGCATCCAAAACCTGAAGTGACTGTAATACTTATCCAGCCAGGTGTGGATGAAATGGCAGCTCAGCGTGTTTTGGGTAAAGCAATCCTTTTGTTAAGGACATTCCTCTAATGTGCTGATGGAAGGATGAAACTGAGACCAGCTTTTCAATTGTATGGAAGGTCATTGGTTTGACACGGATATATATCCGATGTACTGCGGTATTCCACTTTAAATGAATCCTGTATTTTGATCCTTTTTTGTAGCATACGTCTTCTTCTTCTCTACATACCTCCCCTGAAGAAGTACACTTATACGAAACGTGTTGAGAAAGTATCTCTATTCTACTGTGTGATGCAATTGATTGACAAGATACTTTATTGTATCTGATAAAGAATAAAAAAAAAAAATATTATATATATATATATATATATATATATATATATATATATATATATATATATATATATATATAATATATATATATATATATATATATATATATATATATATATATATATATATAATTTTTTTTTTTTCTTTATCAGATACAATAAAGATAATATATTAAATTAAAAAAAAAAAAAAAAAAATATATATATATATATATGCAATTGATAAAGAAAAAAAAAAGAAGATAATATATTAAATTTAAAAAAAATAGTATATAAATTTTATATATTATATATTTTTTTTTCTTTATCAGATACAATAAAGATAATATATTAAATAAAAAATATATATATATATATTTTTTTTTTTTTAATTTAATATATTATCTTTATTGTATCTGATAAAGAAAAAAAAAAAAAAAAAAATATATATATATATATATATTTTTTTTTCTTTATCAGATACAATAAAGATAATATATTAAATTAAAAAAAAAAAAATATATATATATATATATTTTTTATTTAATATATTATCTTTATTGTATCTGATAAAGAAAAAAAATATATAATATATAAAATTTATATACTATTTTTTTTAAATTTTATATATTATCTTCTTTTTTTTTTCTTTATCAATTGCATCACACAATAGAATAGCGATACTTTCTCAACATGTTTCGTATAAGTGTACTTCTTCGGGGGGTGGTATGTAGATTCAGTTTCACAGGTGGCATAAGTATAGAATTTTTTTTTAATATATAAATATATATATATATATATATATATATATATATATATATATATATATATATATATATATATATATATATATATATATATATATATATATATATATATATATATATACACTAATACTTGTGAAACATAATAAAATATAGGATTCATTTGCAGACCTAAACAATCAACCTTTGCGTCAATGATTGCAGATGACTAAATCTAGCAGCCTACACGACTCTAGTAGGGTGCTACTTGTGGGTGCCATATGGCCCTTCCACTGGACTATCTTGTAGATCAGGGGGGTCTCCAAACTTTCTAAACAAAGGGCCAGTTTACTGTCCTTCAGACTTAAGGGGGATCCGGACTGTGGCCATTGGGAGTGGAAATTGACTTGGCAACAGTGGGAGTAAAGAGGTGCACCTTTGGCATTAGAGGGAGGAATTCCTCCCACTGACACCCATGGTTGGTGTCAGTGGGAGGAATGGTGCCGTATCGTTGGTATTCGTGGAAGGGATAGTGGCCCATCATTGGTGTCAGTGGGAGAAATAGTGCCCCATCATTGGTGTCAATGTAAAAAAGAATGCCCTGTTGTGTTAACAGAAATTATACCCCATTGTTGGTGTCAATGGGAGGAATAGTGTCTTTCATCGGTGGAAGGAAAAGTGCCCCAAAGGCCAGATAAAGGCACGCAAAGGGCCGCATCTGGCCCCCGGGCCACAGTTTGAAGACCCCTGTTGTAGAACATCTGGATTGAGTTTTCTCCAAAGGATTGCCTTTGTTCCCCTAAGATAAGGCCAGCATCCCAGGGGTTGTTCATTTTGGTATATAAACTTGCATATTTAGCAAAAATGATCGTTCCTGCCGCGTCCAGATCTTCTCACCACAGCCTCATATCTAGGGGTAGCTCTGGATTTTGTGGGCCTGTCTGCTTTTGGAAGCCTTGGACTACGGCTTGCGTGCAGAAAATGTACAGCATGCTTTAGTTTAGCAGGCCTAGGTATGTTTTTGCAAGGCAATGCCCATGTGACTAATTTAACCACCCTACAATTTGTGTGTAATTATATTGTTTTCTTCTACTCGCTAATACAATACACAAAAGTAGACAGTAAATTGCAGTGGTAAAAAGTATCTACGTCTGAAACGTATTTCTGAAAATAGCGCGTCTCCCGCGACTCCTAAATGACCTTAATCTGTGTTTGCTGGATTTTACAGACCTTGTTTTACCGTACGCCCCTCTCTGCACAGGCTTAGTTGCAGTAGTCATGTTTTTTTTTTTTTTTTTTTTTAATTTCTTGATTTTGGCTAGATTGTGGAAATGTTACATCCCCTGTCGGGCTTTTTTGATGTCAGTGCCCCTTTTAACTCACCAGGTGTCACCAATAACTGTGTGTTTTAGTTTCCCTTGTTTCCAGGGCTGTCTTAATGAGAGGGCACACCTGGGCACTGCCCAGGGGCCCCAGCTGCATGGGGGGGGCCCTTCACTTTCCCCTAAGAAGCTGCTCCTTGACCCCGCGCTGCCTGGAAATTGGGAGGCCCATGATGGCACTGAGAGTGATAGATGCACAGGGGAGGCAGGCTGGCAGCAGTGCCCCATGCTGTGCAGAACGATGCCTATTATTTCACAGCCAGCAGGGAGAGGCGGGGGCCGGAGCGCCCCATGCAGCTTGAATGCTCGGGAAACGAAGGCCGCGAGGTAGTGGCTGGAGTGGGAGCTGCTGAGAGCCCGCCTGCGGAAGTGGCATTGTAGATGGTGTCATGGTGAGCCCAGCTGTCCAGCACTGTTTGCACTGAGGGGCTTGGAATGCCTGGAGGGATGCCCCCTCCCCCGCCCCTCCTTCTACCTGCATGACTTGATTGGTATAGGCGAGTCCTTGTCACAGTCCTGGAGGGGGCCACATAGCCAAAAGATCACATGCACTGTATCTCCACTGGAAAGGGGGGGTGCTACATGGATGGAATAATGGTGCTGGGGGATATCAAGGGTGTATGGGGGAAAACAATGCTGAGGAAGGGGATCTGGGGTGTATAGGTGGTAGCCATGCTTGGTAGGGGGTATCTTGGTGGCTATAGTGCTAGAGGTATAGGGGATGTAGAGAGGCCACAGTGTAGGGGGTATCAGGGTTGTATTCGGGTCACAATACAAGGGGTATCTTATGGTATATGGTAACAGTGCTGGGGGGATATCTGGGGCGTAGAGGGGTCAGAGTGCTGGGGGGATATCTGGGGCGTAGAGGGGTCAGAGTGCTGGGGGGGATATCTGGGGCGTAGAGGGGCCATAGTGCTGGGGGGATATCTGGGGCGTAGAGGGGCCATAGTGCTGGATGTATAGAAGATGTAGAGGGGTTACAATGTTGGGGGTATTTAAATCCCTGTCAGGCTGGATGGTGCCTCATGATTTTTATTGGCGGCCATGCCTATTCTTTATGTATGTAGTATGTTCCCTCTGTTTCTTTGCTGTACAGAATGATTGATTGTTTATGTGGTTAAAGCAGAGCTCCAACCAAAAGGGGACGCTCCGCTTGTCTGGCTCCTACCTACTTGATGTCTGTTTACCTGCACTACCTCCATTGCATTACTTTGCCCAGGGGCCCATGATGCTATTAAGACGGTCCTGGTTGTTTCCTGTCCCAAGAGTCACCCATGACCCCAACTCTACTCAAAACTTAAAAATGGAGAGAGGGGGGGAGAGGGAGAGGGGGGGAGAGAGACACTCTGGGTAGACGTGTGTTGTATTGCCCGGGCTGCTAGGCCAGAGGCCTATCCCAGGGACATCTGGCTGCTAGGCTTTCTGAGGGCCTATCCAGAAGCAAGAGAGAAGGGTTGGGACTGCGGCTTGCAGTTCAACCATAAGTGTCGGTTCTGCCGGCCGGAGGTAGAGGGGAAGCTGTTGCCACTTGGGGACCAGCCACCATATTACCATCCATGGACCACAGTGTGTAGCTGAAGCAAGTACCAGAGCAGTATTCTCCCCAACCGGCGACGGTGAAGAATTGGGAAAGTTCAGCAAGTGCCAAGCCAGGGACCCAACCAGCGGAGGCGACGCTTGCAGAGCATTATTGTGTGCCAAACCAGGGACGGAGCAGGCCAGTGGGGTGACACTTGAGAGGGTATCTGTGAGTGCCAACCTAGGGACCCAGCAGAGAAGTGGGGGTGATGCTTGAGGAAGATACTCGGTGAGAAGGTTGGAAAAAGCTCGGGGGTTCGAGTGGCAGTGAATCGGCAAGTCTAGTGAGGGAGACTGCGAGCTTGGAGTGAGGCGCTACAATAGGAGATTGTAGAGGAAGTACAGAAGTTCGTTCTCACTTGTGTTCGAAACGGTTATAAGACTGTTGCCATAAGAGACAGCGATCCTACTCCATGCAGATGTGGCGTCTTGCTGGGTGCCTTTCCCTGCATGGCTGTCTGTCTATAGAAGTCTCGGAGTCTGCAAATTAACATTGCAGCTACTAAAGGGTGTCCTGGCCCTAAACCCTCTCTCCCACAGTTCTGTTCAAGAGGCAATAAATCTCTTTGCATTCAAAAAAGTGTCTGGCGCCCATTAATCTACCTTGCACTACACCCACCATGCCTTGTAACCCACTCTACATAGAAGGATGTCGGCTATCCCCCAACTCTGGAGGTAACTATTAGGCCTAAAGAGATCTGGGAGCTTGCTACATCTATATAGATCTTTATATCACTAGAGGGGTCACCAGCAGGAGGAAGGAGGTCCTGATTCCTCTATATAGATCTTTATATCACTAGAGGGATCACCAGCAGGGGGAAGGAGGTCCTGATTCCTCTATATAGATCTTTATATCACTAGAGGGATCACCAGCAGGAGGAAGGAGGTCCTGATTCCTCTATATAGATCTTTATATCACTAGAGGGATCACCAGCAGGGGGAAGGAGGTCCTGATTCCTCTATATAGATCTTTATATCACTAGAGGGATCACCGGCAGGAGGAAGGAGGTCCTGATTCCTCTATATAGGTCTTTATATCACTAGAGGGGTCACCAGCAGGAGGAAGGAGGTCCTGATTCCTCTATATAGATCTTTATATCACTAGAGGGATCACCAGAGGGAGGAAGGAGGTCCTGATCCCTCTATATAGATCTTTATATCACTAGAGGGATCACCAGGAGGAAGGAGGTCCTGATTCCTCTATATAGATCTTTATATCACTAGAGGGATCACCAGAGGGAGGAAGGAGGTCCTGATTCCTCTATATAGATCTTTACATCACTAGAGGGGTCACCAGAGGGAGGAAGGAGGTCCTGATTCCTCTATATAGATCTTTATATCACTAGAGGGGTCACCAGCAGGAGGAAGGAGGTCCTGATTCCTCTATATAGATCTTTATATCACTAGAGGGATCACCAGAGGGAGGAAGGAGGTCCTGATCCCTCTATATAGATCTTTATATCACTAGAGGGATCACCAGGAGGAAGGAGGTCCTGATTCCTCTATATAGATCTTTATATCACTAGAGGGATCACCAGCAGGAGGAAGGAGGTCCTGATTCCTCTATATAGATCTTTATATCACTAGAGGGGTCACCAGAGGGAGGAAGGAGGTCCTGATTCCTCTATATAGATCTTTATATCACTAGAGGGGTCACCAGCAGGAGGAAGGAGGTCCTGATTCCTCTATATAGATCTTTATATCACTAGAGGGGTCACCGGCAGGAGGAAGGAGGTCCTGATTCCTCTATATAGATCTTTATATCACTAGAGGGTCACCGGCAGGAGGAAGGAGGTCTCGATTCCTCCTATATAGACATTTAGAGAGATTTTTATGGCCCCTAAGGCATTCTCATTGGACACTACTTTTAGTGGTTGGTAGGGCTTAGCCATAAAACCAATCGGGTGCAAGGAACAAAGTGAAACCATTTCAGGAAGGGACATAAAAGCGGCTGTCCTGGGTAATGCAGGTTATTTCATGCAGCATTTATTTTATATGTGTTCTTTTTACTATTCCCTCTACAGTTAAGGACTTCATGTTGTCTCCCGGGTCAGCCCGGAGTTCCATTTTTATTTTTATTTTTTATTTTTTGTAGGTGTTCCTAAAGCCTTCTCTAGCTGCCAATACAACCTTTTACTCCAACCCCCACCCTACCGAGGATAAATAATTCACCGGCGGCGTGTAGGGTAATTTGATCTTGCCATTTGGGAAGAATGACTGATCAGATAATATTTCTGCCTTTTCTCTTACAAGTAGCCCAGCGGTCTATCTCACAGCTGCTAACCGGCTTCTTTTAACCAGACAAGTGACGTCTGATCCTGGCAAGCGTTCGAAAAAAAAAAACTGTGGCACGATATGGAAGATATCCGCTGAGGGCGTTTTTTTTTTTTTTTTTTAAAGGCTTTTGTTTTATATTCTTTAAATTTAAAGAGAAACTCCAGACAATATAACAACAAGTATATCATCAAAATGCTGGTGGACGTTTTAGGACTGTAGGACCTTTTAGGACTGTAGGACTTCCCCCATCCTTCTCTCTCTAATATACCTAAAGGCAGACCTTGGATGCAGCGAGGACCCGTTGTACACCCCAACTCAGCTCTCCTATTCATCTCTATAGGGCTTATATCTGCGTACTAAGCACAGGCATGGGGGGAGGGGGGATGTATGTGAACACTGTCCCCCCGGATAAAATGAAACTTGAAGAACCCTCATACTAACCTGTCCAGTAGGTGGTGAGAGGCTAATTCCAAACTTCATATCATCATCTGTCATGTTACACCGATATTTTGGGTACATGGGGCCATTCGGCAATGAATGCAAAGTATTCTTTAATTGGAGGTGGTGGTGGCCATACCTCTCCACCTCATCCAATCAGCGAAAGCTTTGCATCCATTAAGAAAATGCAAAATGCTCTCTGAATGGTGCCCACCCCCAGCAAGTGACCTCCTCCTGTGTTCACAATGCAGCAGGGTGTCTGCTCAGTTCAGGACCTGGAAGCTAGGAACTGTAGTGGAGGTGTCTATACAGTGATTTCCAGCTTCTAGAGCAGCCTTTATCAACCTTTTTAACACAGAGGAACCTATAAAATAACTCCCCAGTTGCAGGGTACCCTTTCTAAAAAAAATACTATATCTACAGTACAATTAACGATACATTATTGTGATGGTTATTGGGAAGAATGTCCCTTACATTGGTGATCAGTGGGAAGAATGTTCCTTACATTGGTGATCAGTGAGAAGAATGTTCCTTACATTGGTGATCAGTGAGAAGAATGTTCCTTACATTGGTGATCAGTGAGAAGAATGTTCCTTACATTGGTGATCAGTGAGAAGAATGTTCCTTACATTGGTGATCAGTGAGAAGAATGTTCCTTACATTGGTGATCAGTGGGAAGAATGTTCTTTACATTGGTGATCGGTGAGAAGAATGTTCCTTACATTGGTGATCAGTGAGAAGAATGTTCCTTACATTGGTGATCAGTGGGAAGAATGTTCCTTACATTGGTGATCAGTGGGAAGAATGTTCCTTACATTGGTGATCAGTGGGAAGAATGTTCCTTACATTGGTGATCAGTGAGAAGAATGTTCCTTACATTGGTGATCAGTGAGAAGAATGTTCCTTACATTGGTGATCAGTGGGAAGAATGTCCCTTACATTGGTGATCAGTGAGAAGAATGTTCCTTACATTGGTGATCAGTGAGAAGAATGTTCCTTACATTGGTGGTCAGTGAGAAGAACGTTCCTTACATTGGTGATCAGTGGGAAGAATGTTCCTTACATTGGTGATCAGTGAGAAGAATGTTCCTTACATTGGTGATCAGTGGGAAGAATGTTCCTTACATTGGTGATCAGTGGGAAGAATGTTCCTTACATTGGTGATCAGTGGGAATTGATATGCGTTGTCTGTAAAAAATAAAATAAAAAGAGGGACTTGAGTTCCCCTTTAAAATGTCTATAGTGCGCCTGTATTGATGAATACTTTACAACCACAACTGTTGAGGACGGGATCTGCTGAAAGGGCTTAAAGGCCGCAGGGCTCAGATAACGCCACACTGCGAGACCTGCGTCACCGGCATCAACCCTGTCCAAGATCTCCATGGCAACAGTGCCATCTGCAGGCACCACAACGCCATGACATAGGGGGCAGGGTACCAACCCAAAAAAATGTGAGAGCCAGCTTAACTGTAGGTTGGCATTGACTGACTGACTGACTGTGTGTGTTTTGTTCTTATTTTTTTATTTTATTCTTAAGTTTTATTTTATTATTACCTGCAAGTTTATGGACAGTTGGCAATCCTACATGTGAGGGCATACTCGATAGTCTAAAGCAGGGGGTCTCCAAACTTTCTAAACAAAGGGCCAGTTTACTGTCCTTAGACTTTAGGGGGGCCGGATGTTGGTGCCAGTGGGAGGAATAGTGTCCCATCATTGGTGTCAGTGGGAGGAATAGTGCCCCATCATTGGTGTCAGTGGGAGGAATAGTGCCCCATCATTGGTGTCAGTGGGAGGAATAGTGTCCCATCATTGGTGTCAGTGGGAGGAATAGTGTCCCATCATTGGTATGAGTGGGAGGAATAGTGTCCCATCATTGGTGTCAGTGGGAGGAATAGTGTCCCATCATTGGTATGAGTGGGAGGAATAGTGTCCCATCATTGGTGTCAGTGGGAGGAATAGTGCCCCATCATTGGTATGAGTGGGAGGAAGAGTGCCCCATCATTGGTGTCAGTGGGAGGAATAGTGCCCCATCATTGGTGTCAGTGGGAGGAATAGTGTCCCATCATTGGTGTCAGTGGGAGGAATAGTGTCCCATCATTGGTGTCAGTGAGAGGAATAGTGCCCCCTCTTTGGTGTCAGTGGGAGGAATAGTGCCGCGGAGGGCTCCACGGCCTCGGCCTAGCTCCGGAGCGGCGGCCATCTTGGTGCACCCGTCGGCCGTTTACAATGTGATCGCTCCGTCAAATGACGCCGGTTCCTCTCTCCCCTCTATGTACAGATCTGTACAGTGGAGGGGAGAGATTGGATGGCAGCAGCGCTGTGGACTGGATCTGTAGTGCCCACAGCGCTGCTCTGACAATTGCAGTCACAGCC
>CM053036.1:5748455-5813410 GCA_028564925.1 Lithobates sylvaticus
TTTTAATGCATTAAGGTGAAAAACCTTGAGGGTTTACAACCCCTTTAACGGACGTTTCAGGGAAGTGGCGCTCAGGAACCCAAATTTGCTGTGGCGGTGAGGATTATAATTGTGAAGGTCTCTCGGGTTCTTTTTCAAAAAACCAAGTAGCAATTAAAATATTTTAGGGCTGTGAAAATTTAAAGATTAGTTCCTCGATTAATCGTTAATTTTGTTGATCGGTACTCACCTCTCCGCCGGCTTCCGGGTCTTCAGGGAGTTCCGTTGGAGATCCGGTGACGTTAAGGACATCGACGTCACCGGACTCCCCCCCCCCCCGAGTGGCTCCGTCCCCTAACAAAGGGAAGGGGGAGGAGTCCGGTGACGTCGAAGTTCTGATTGAACTTAACTCGTACGGGGGAGGAGCTACGCATGACGTCACCCGCTGCTGCCCTACGGAACTAACACGATTGTCGGCTTTACATGTTGTGTTTTTATCATCTTTATGTGAGTAGTTTGTGTTTGAACACAAAAATTAAATGTTTTACTTAAGCGGTGAGCACTTCGATCTTTTCTTTCTACCCATGACCTGCGTCCTTGCTGAGATCTAAGGAGACGTGAGAGAAGTTTATGGTCCGTGTTATACCCTTTTGATACCCGCTTGCATCACCACCTTGTTGGCACAGGGTCCATGCCATAAGGTGAGAGGGATTAGTTAGACCGGAGGGGGAGGGATTGTCGCGCTACTGTGGGGAAAAAAAATGACTTACGTCAGTGCTACAGATTGAATTTAAAACGTATTTGTGTGAACTGTGAAGTTAAGTCATGGATTGTGGAAACGAACTAGTGTCGGGTGATTGTATATAGTGTATACCACATTTACCACTGACTAATGCAGAGCTGCAATGCAAGGAGATCAGCTAAAAGTAGTTGGATCTGTATGTGCGTTATAATTAATCGAAATTTAGTCGATTTTAAAAAAAAAATCGATTAATCGAACACGAAAATTTTAATCAGTAACAGCCCTAAAATATTTCCTAAACAGTTGAATCCACGGATTGGATAGGTCTGTTTAAGCAGACAATGGGTTGATCAGATTCGTTGGGCTCATCATTAAACTAGCACATCTATACAGATGATTGGAAAGTGCTCAGGACTCTAATTGGACAAGGGAGGGGGGGCTGGTGACTCTGAAATGGAAGGGGGGCTGGTGACTCTGAAATGGAAGGGGGGCTGGTGACTCTGAAATGGAAGGGGGGCTGGTGACTCTGAAATGGAAGGGGGGCTGGTGACTCTGAAATGGAAGGGGGGCTGGTGACTCTGAAATGGAAGGGGGGCTGGTGACTCTGAAATGGAAGGGGGGCTGGTGACTCTGAAATGGAAGGGGGGCTGGTGACTCTGAAATGGAAGGGGGGCTGGTGACTCTGAAATGGAAGGGGGGCTGGTGACTCTGAAATGGAAGGGGGGCTGGTGACTCTGAAATGGAAGGGGGGCTGGTGACTCTGAAATGGAAGGGGGGCTGGTGACTCTGAAATGGAAGGGGGGCTGGTGACTCTGAAATGGAAGGGGGGCTGGTGACTCTGAAATGGAAGGGGGGCTGGTGACTCTGAAATGGAAGGGGGGCTGGTGACTCTGAAATGGAAGGGGGGCTGGTGACTCTGAAATGGAAGGGGGGCTGGTGACTCTGAAATGGAAGGGGGGCTGGTGACTCTGAAATGGAAGGGGGGCTGGTGACTCTGAAATGGAAGGGGGGCTGGTGACTCTGAAATGGAAGGGGGGCTGGTGACTCTGAAATGGAAGGGGGGCTGGTGACTCTGAAATGGAAGGGGGGCTGGTGACTCTGAAATGGAAGGGGGGCTGGTGACTCTGAAATGGAAGGGGGGCTGGTGACTCTGAAATGGAAGGGGGGCTGGTGACTCCGAAATGGAAGGGGGGCTGGTGACTCCGAAATGGAAGGGGGGGGGGCTGGGAATTCTAATGTGATGGGGATGGAACCAAGGACTCTACTTTACTTTAAAAGAGAGGGAAATGAGGACTCTGTTGTGAAAGTGGTAGTAGCACCGAGGACTCTGGTGGAGGGGGGCGCTGAGGACTCTAATGTGAAGGGGAGGGAGGCTGGGGCCTTTGATTTGAAAGGGAGAGGAATTGAGGACTCTGTTGTTAATGGGGGACTTTGATGTGAAGAGGAGAGGGGCTTCTGTTGTGATGGATGGAACCCCATTTATAGTAGGGTGTCTTTACATTTTTTTTTTTTTTATATTTTGTTTTATACTTTTAAAGGGCGTCTTTACTTAATAAAGGTTCTGATATGCTGGTGTGGGAAGATGCAGTTCTTTGTGCTTTTTTTTTTATTTATTTTTTAAGACTCCCAATAAATAAAAAGTAGTCCTGAACATTTCGATGTCCACCACACGACGTCTTCATTTTTATTTGTTTTTGTTTCAAGATGTTGCTTCCCATCACTCCTGATAGATTTATTGTACCCCCCCTGGCTGGGGGTCATTTACTGCTGCCCATTGCCAAGTTGGTATCGATATGCACAGACTGGATGTTTGACGTCGGGCTATTTTTATATACTTCGCCATTAATTTTTATTACCAGAAGAGATCCCGGCGCCGCAGGTCTTGTTTACTTTTAGGCTGGCGATTTCCCTGGCATTCATAAACAGTCCGAGTACATACAACCTCAATGGTGGGATGGCATCAGGACAAGAGGACCCCCCCCCCCCCCCCCACCCGAGCATTTCTTCAGGAGGCTGGCAGGGGGGGCCGTGTCCTAGAAGACCAAAGGGAATGGAGGATGACTTGCAGAGATAGAAATGTGAAATTGTGATGAATCTTAATGGGGAAAAACGGTCTAGTAGAAGAATTGTGTGTGTGTGTGTATATGTATGTATGTATGTATGTATGTATGTATGTGTGTGTGTGTGTGTGTGTGTGTATATGTATGTATGTATGTATGTATGTGTGTGTGTATATGTATGTATGTATGTATGTATGTATGTGTGTACACACACACACACATATACATACATACACACATACATACATACATACATACATACACACACACACACACACACACACACACACACACACACACACACACACACACACACACACACATACATACATACATACATACATACATACATACATACATACATATATATATATATATATATATATATATATATATATATATATATATATATATATATATATCTATATCACAGACAGTATTTCACAAAATTAAGTACACCCTACAGTCACATTTGTGTAAATCTTTTCTTCTATCTTTTCATGTGACAACACTGAAGAAATGACACTTGTCTACAATGTAAAGTAGTGAGTGTACAGCTTGTATAACAGTGTAAATTTGCCGTCCCCTCAAAATAACTCAACACACAGCCATTAATGTCTAAACCGCTGGCAACAAAAGTCAGTACACCCCTAAGTGAAAATCTCCAAATTGGCCCCAAAGTGTCAATATTTTGTGTGGCCGCCATTTTTTTCCAGCACTGCCTTAACCCTCTTGGGCATGGAGGTCACCAGAGCTTCACAGGTTGTCACCGGAGTCCTCTTCCCCTCCTCCATGACGACATCACGGAGCTGGTGGATGTCGGAGACCTTGTGCTCCTCCACCTTCCGTTTGAGGATGTCCCACAGATGATCAATAGGGTTTAGGTCTGGAGACATGCTTGGCCAGTCCATCACCTTTACCCTCAGCTTCTTTAGCAAGGCAGTGGTGTGTTTGGGGTGGTTATCATGTTGGAATACTGCCCTGCGGCCCAGTCTCTGAAGGGAGGGGATCATGCTCTGCTTCAGTATGTCACAGTACATGTTGGCATTCATGGTTCCCTCAATGATCTGTAGCCCCCCAGTGCCGGCAGCACTCATGCAGCCCCCAGACCATGACACTCCCACAGAAGCCGCTTAATACTAAGTTTACTAGAGTAGGCTTTCCTAACCAGGGTTCCGCTGAATCTGAAGGTTCCTCCAGAGGCTGCTATGGATTCCCTGAGCAATGACTGATTTGTCTCCCATATAAACGGTTTGTTCCTCTTCTTTCCATGTTATGCTGCATCGCTTTCTGATGAGGATTCCACACTTTGAGCATTTACCAATTAAGGAGATTGGAGATACCAGGCTTATTTTATTTATAGTGAGTTTATTACCATATGGGAGAGAAGTCCACGTTGTGTGACGGAAATTAAAGATTTCATCTGTCCTATTCTCACCTCTGAGTTGGATGAATGTTACAACGTTCGTCTTTCCATCTTCTAGGATTTGCACACATTGATCTATTTTTGTATTTTGTGCCTATTTTTTGCTCCTTTACTAGGTGCATGTTACACCATTCAGCTTCATGAACTCTGTTTTTAATGCATATTGAACCATTTTAGCACACGGTGCGTTTTAGTACTGAGAGCGCGCTGTTAGATCTTTTTCGCATATTGTATAGATGCTGTCATTTGTAACCACCTCCTGTCCGCACTATAGCCGAAAGACGGCTACAGCGCAGACCTAATTTGCCGCTTAGACGTTCTCCCGTGCTCGAGCGGCCAGCGAGCCCCCTGCAGGGCGCGCGCGCGGCGCGCTCTGTGATCAGCGAGTCTGAGACCCGACCCCTTACCCTGTGATCAGCTGTCAGCCAATGACAGCTGATCATGTGATGTAAACAGAGCCGGTAATCTGCTATTTTTTCTCCTCACCCTGGTAGCACGAGGAAAAAAAAAAGCGGATTACCGGCGGCTGTGAGAGGGACATTGGTCCCGATCAGTCCCCTTCTGCGCCACCTACCAGTGCCCACAGTGTCGCCTATCGGTGCCACCTATAAATGTCACCAATCAGTGCCTCCATCACCAGTGCCACCCACCAGTGCCACTAATCAGGACCCATCAGTGCGGTCTTATCAGCGCCACCTACCAGTGCCCACAGTGTCACCCTATCAGTGCCACCTATAAATATCACCAATCAGTGACTCATCACCAGTGCCGTCTTATCTGTGCCTATCAGTGAAGCCCATCAGTGTAGCCTCATCAACGAATATCAATGAAGGAGAAGAATTGGCTGTTTGCAAAATTTTATAACAAACTATGAAACGTGTTTTTATTTTATTTTATTTTTGTCTTTTTTTTTTTTTCTTTGTTTAGCAAAAAATAAAAACCAAAGTGATTAAATACCACCAAAAAGCTCCATTTGTGTGGAAAAAAATGATAAAAATGTAATTTGAGTACAGTGTTACACGACGGCGTAATTGTCATTCAAAGTGCGTCAGCGCTGAAAGATGAAAATTGGCCTGGGCAGGAAGGGGGTTTAAGTGCCCAGTAAGTAAGAGGTTAAATAAAACTTTTATTCTATTTTCATTACTGTAAATACCTTATGTTATACTCCCAGTGATGGCGAACCTCGGCACCCCAGATATTTTGGAACTACGTTTCCCATGGTGGTCAATTACACTGCAGAGTGCATGAGCATCATGGGAAATGTAGTTCCAAAACATCTGGGGTGCCGAGGTTCGCCATCACTGTTCTACAAAGTGATGCCATCACTGGGTCGCTGGAGTGGTGCCGTCGCTGGGTCGCTGGAGTGGTGCCATCACTGGGTCGCTGGAGTGGTGCCGTCGCTGGGTCGCTGGAGTGGTGCCGTCACTGGGTCGCTGGAGTGGTGCCGTCACTGGGTCGCTGGAGTGATGCCGTCACTGGGTCGCTGGAGTGGTGCCGTCACTGGGTCGCTGGAGTGGTGCCGTCACTGGGTCGCTGGAGTGGTGCCGTCGCTGGAGTGATGCCGTCACTGGGTCGCTGGAGTGATGCCGTCGCTGGAGTGATGCCGTCGCTGGAGTGATGCCGTCGCTGGAGTGATGCCGTCGCTGGAGTGATGCCGTCGCTGGGTCGCTGGAGTGGTGCCGTCACTGGGTCGCTGGAGTGGTGCCGTCACTGGGTCGCTGGTGTGATGCCGTCACTGGGTCGCTGTGATCCTCTCTGTAATACAGGCAGATCATCACCGGTGGGAGGGGCTTCCTGAAACCATCACATCGCCCTGCCTCCAGTAGTCCTCTCTAAAGCCCTCCGCCCTGATGCAGGCGGCAGTGGGAGGAGTTATGCAAATATCAAAATACCTTGATTGGGTGGGTGTCACTCCGGAACCATGGGCATTCCTAGGCAGGCCGTATTTGCATATAGACTGCCCACATGTGACACCAGGCCTCCATGATTGAACTGAAATCTAATAAGTGAAAGGGGCGGGGCCAGAGACAGGCTGTTTGGGGGGGGGGGGAGTGCCATATGATGCTGGACATCCTCCAGCCAGGAAATGGGGGCAGGGCTCTGTCTGACTTCCTGCTGCTTCTAAGGCACATGGTGAGAAGCTCACAGTGTGCGGTGAAATCGGAGGAAGCCGGTTCAGTCCAGGAGAGGAACCGCCAAAACTGTGCAAGACTGAAGGGGAGGTCGGGGTTCCGCTTTAAGACCCTTAGAGTATACAAAGAGACAATTCGGTACATGGTGGCGATCAGTAACTGTAAGAAGAGCCGCGGTATTGGAGGAAACATTAGACTCTTATTTTGTAAAATCCTCCGTACTCTGCGCTGAGTCTATCCTAACAACGTGCGTGTGACCGGCGCCCCCCCCCCCCCCCCCCCCAATCAGGGTCTGGTTAATGCTGAGTCGCAGAGCATCTTGCCCCAGGTAAGGAATGCCTGTGAAATGAAACGACCTTGCAAGGCGTCAGATTTTCCTGAATCAGCATTAATTTCACGCTGTGCGCAGCTTGAAATAAAACCGCCATTTTCCATTTCTCTACGCAGAGTAACCCCCCCCCCTCCCCCCCTACAAAAAATGCATAAAAAGCTAATTTCTCTTTATAGAAGATCATTTGGCACTCGCTGTTTATGTGCGTAATAATCTGACAGCACAAAATGTTGATTTTTGCTGAAAAGGTATTTTCCGGCGTTGTGTTGTGTTGAGCAGATCCATGTTGATATCTCTGTTTTTTTATAAATGTCAAAAAAATACTTCTAGACCAAAAAAGGATCATTTCCAGAGTAAATGTGAGGGTTGGTTATTACAACTCCAACTGACACTTCTGTACGATGTACTCTACTCCTAAGGCAGTTAGGATTTTTTATACAGTAAAAATACACCCCTCGTTTATTTATTTTTTTTGCTTGCTATATACTGCTGCGAGAGTTAAAACACCCTAAAATGGCAGCACATCGGAGAGTCGGACCGCTGCTCTTACACAAATGCAGTGGCCCGACTCTCCAGTCTCCCCCCTGCACACTGCTCTAGTCAACAGCCCTCATGCGTTCTTGCTACTGTATATACTTCTGTTAACCGATAAAAAAAAAAAACTTCCTCTACTGGCAGCACATTGGAGAGTCAGACCACTGCTCTTGCACACACGATGCAGCGGCCTGACTTTCCAGTGAACTGACATGCACACTGCTCTAGTCAACAGCCATCATGTTCTCTTGCTATATAGGGTGTTTTAACTCTTGCAGCAGTATATAGCAAGAGAACATGAGGGCTGTTGACTAGAGCAGTGTGCATGTCAGTTCACTGGAAAGTCAGGCCGCTGCATCGTGTGTGCAAGAGCAGTGGTCTGACTCTCCAATGTGCTGCCAGTAGAGGATGTTTTAACTGTTAACATAAGTATATACAGTAGCAAGAAAGCATGAGGGCTGTATACTAGAGCAGTGTACAAGGGGGAGACTGGAGAGTTGGGCCTCTGCATTTGTGCAAGAGCAGCGGTCTAACTCTCTGATGTGCTGCCACTTTAGGGTGTTTTAACTCTTGCAGCAGTAAAGTGGCAGCACATCGGAGAGTCGGACCTCTGCTCTTACACAAATGCAGTGGTCCGACTCTCCAGTCTCCCCCCTGCACACTGCTCTAGTCAACAGCCCTCATGCTTTCTTGCTATATACTGCTGTTAACAGTTAAAACATACTCTACTGGCAGCACATCGGACAGTCGGACCACTGCTCTTGCACACACGATGCAGCGGCCTGACTTTTCCAGTGAACTCACATGCACACAGTACTAGTCAGCAGCCCTCATGTTCTCTTGCTATATACTGCTGCGAGAGTTAAAACACCCTAAAGTGGCAGCACACCGGAGAGTCGGACTGCTGCTCTTACACACAATGGAGCAGCCTGATTCTCCTGTGAACTGACATGCTCCCCCTGCTTACTGCTCTAGTCAACAGCCTTGACGTTCTCTTGCTGCAACAGTTAAAACACCCTGAAGTGGCAGCACATCGGAAGGTCGGACCGCTGCTCTTACACAATGCAGAGGCCTGACTCTCCAGTCTCCCCCTGCACACTACTCTAGTCAACAGCCCTCATGTTCTCTAGCTATGTACTCATACCTCACAACTTTTTTGTGATAGCAACAATGGACACCTATTGACAAAAAGTATATACGCATAGGACACACCCCCTGCCACACCCTTTTAACTACATCCCGCCCAAGGTACGTCATATGACGCCCTTGACTTTGCGGGGGGTATATCTGAATGATGAGTGCAGCTACAGGCGGCATTCAGAGCTTTTTCAGCCTGCGATTCCCAGCACTCGTTCTTACGGGTGGCGAGAGGGGACGGCCCACCTCCCGCCGCCTTCCAGGGCTTCTACCGATTTTACCGCTTCCATCGGTGAGTCGGAAAGAGGATCCGCCAGCCCCAGATGGTGACAATAGAGATTTCCGGTAGACCAGATGGTCGCCAGAGCCTCTATGATCGTTTCGGAGTCCGGGCGCGATGTTATGACGTCACGCCCGGCCTCTGCATTCAAACGAATGGCGCCGCCTTGGCTGGGAAGCAGATATCGTTTTTTTAAAAAAAAAATTATTTCAGGCTTCCCAGCCTAGAGGTGAGATGCTGGGTCTTATTGACCCCCATATCTCACTGTAAAGAGGGCGATCGCGCCATATTCCTATTACGAGGGATGTTTACATCCCTCGTAATAGGAAAAAAAGTGATCAATATTTTTTTTTTTATTATTACAAGTGTCAAACTAAAAAAACAAAAGTAAAATAAACAAAAACATATTTTTAAAGCGCCCCTGTCCCCGTGTGCTCACACGCAGAAGCGAACGCATATGCAAGTCCCGCCCACATATAAAAACGGTGTTAAAACCACACATGTGAGGTATCGCTGCGAACGTTGGAGCGAGAGCAATAATTCTAAAGTACCGACGATTGGCGCCATTCCACGAGCGTGTGCAATTTTGAAGCGTGACATGTTGGTTATCTCTTTACTTGGAGTAACTTCATCTTTCACATTATGCAAAAAACTTGGGCTAACTTTAATGTTTTTTTTTTTTTTTTTTTTTCACAAAAAACGTGTTCAAAAATTGCTGCGCAAATACTGTGCAAGATAAAGTTTCAACAACCGCCATTGTAGTCTCTAGGGCACAGGTGTCAAACACAAGGCCCGCAGGCTGAATCCGGCCCTCCAGGCCATTTCATGTGGCCCTCACACCTCTCCTACTGACGCAGGAGAGCTCTGGTCCTCCTCCAGACCCCTACTTTCTGCTTTCAAGCAATGCATCCAGCTTCTTCCCAGCAGCAGCATAAGGAAAGGGGGGTGCACTGTGATGTTGGGGAGAGTAGGGGACTCAACTTCTGATGGTGGGGGGGCTCTTGACATCTAATGTAATGGGGAGGGGATGCGCTGGACATCTAATCTTAGATACAACCGGCCCTTTTGAGGACAATCCTAATGCTGATGCGGCCCGCAATGAAATTGAGTTGGACACCCCTGGTCTAGGGTCTTTTCTAAAAAAAACATATATGTTTGGGGGTTCTATGTAATTTTCTAGCAAAAAAATGAGGAATTTTACAGTAGGAGAGTCAGAATTTGCCTGGATGGTTAAACCCATAAGTGCTTTTTTTTTTTTTTTTTTTTTTTTTACCAATACAGAATTTTAGAAACTGGATAAAAGGTTTAGCACTGGGAAACACTTTCTGAAAGATAAAAAGTGCATTTTATATAGATCAGACCAAAATGAGGAGGAGCGAGGGACTTTGTTCCAAATCGGGGACCGTCCCTCAAAATCAGGGACGGTTGGGAGCTATGAGTTAAAACACCCTGTAGTGGCAGCACATTGGAGAGTCAAACCGCTGCACTTGATCTGACTCTCCAGTGAAGCGACACACACACACACACACCCCCCCCCCACCCCTCACACTGCACTAGTCCTCATGCTCTCTTGCTGGATACTGCTACAAGAGTTAGGACATCCTATACTGGCAGCACATTATGGAGAGTCGGACCGCTGTTCTTTCGCACAAAATGTAGAAGCCTGACTCTCCAGTGAACAGACATGCATCCCTGCACACTGCTGTAGTCGAGAGCACTCATGCTTTCTTGCTATATGTTGCAGGTGTTAAAACATCCTGTACTGGCAGCACATCGGAGAGTCAGACTGCTGCTCATACACCCAATGCAGCAGCCTGATTCCCCCGTGAACTGGCATGCTCCCCACCCCTGCACCCTGCTCTAGTCAACAGCACTGTAGTGTATGTGCATGTCAGACTACTGCTGGAGATCCAGGCCGGTGCATTGTATGTGATGTGATGCAGCGGTCTGTCTCTCCTAGTGTTGTCAGTATGGGGGGGGAGGGGGTAGTTATTTTATCTTGTTCTCAGGTAATAGTACAAAAACGCATCACCTGGTCTAAGTACAGTTACCCCCCCCCCCCCCCCCCCAAGAATAGAGAGCTCTACATGTACTAAAAAGGAACAGTTGAGACAGGACCAGCGATACCGGAGCACAGCCTCTACCATATATAAGGAGTCACATCCAGAGGTACACATCCCAGTCCCCTAACGCAGGGTGGTAGGCTGTCCCGTAAGTAGAGAACAAGTTAATGTTGGCCATGCATGGCTCAGATTTTTGGCAAAACTCTCGGCTGGTCAACAGTGACTGCAGCCAATCGGATACAGTTGATGTTTTGCCTGCGACTGTCCGACTACTAAAGTCCCATAAGAAATAGATGTGAGACACTGGACTCAAATCTTTTAATTCCTCAAAGCAGAAGGTGTTGATTGGACTTGGTGACAAAATCTTGGCTCCCCTGCCCTAATGCGGGGTCCCCTCTCAAAGGTTGGGGGATCTCTCAAAGGTAGGGGGACCTCCCAAACGGAGAAATGCAAATGAATTGAGAAAAACAAGGGTCCCAGGTGGTCATCTTAAGAGTCTATATAATTTATTGTGACAACAGGAAGATGAAATAAAAGGTAGCAACATGCTCAATTGGCTTTAAGTCGGGGCTCTGGCTGGGCCATATAAGACCAGTCACGGAGTTGTTGGTGAAGCCACTCCTTCGTTATTTTAGCTGTGTGCTTAGCGTCATTGTCTTGTTGGAAGGTAAACCATCCAGGTTTTCATCCAGGATATCCCTGTACTTGGCCGCATTAATCTTTCCCTCGATTGCAACCAGTCGTCCTGTCCCTGCAGCTGAACCCCCCCCCCCCCCCCATAGCATGATGCTGCCACCACCATGCTTCACTGTTGGGACTGTATTGGACAAGTGATGAGCAGTACCTGGTTTTCTCCACACATACCGCTTAGAATTAAGACCAAAAAGTTCTATCTTGGTCTCATCAGACCAGAGAATCTTATTTCTCACCATCTTGGAGTCCTTCGGGTGTATTTTTTTTTTTAGCAAACTCTCTATGCGGCTTTCACTGAGGAGAGGCTTCCGTTGGGCCACTCTGCCATAAAGCCCCGACTGGTGGAGGGCTGCAGTGATGGTTGACTTTCTACAACTTTCTCCTGACTGCATCTCTGGAGCTCAGCCACAGTGATCTTTGGGTTCTTCCTCTCTCACCACGGCTCTTCTCCCCCGATAGCTCAGTTTGGCCGGACGGCCGACTCTAGGAAGGGTTCTGGTCGTCCCAAATGTCTTCCATTTAAGGATTATGGAGGCCACTGGGCTCTTAGGAACCTTAAGTGTAGCAGAAATGTTTTTGTAACCTTGGCCAGATCTGTGCCTCGCCACAATCCTGTCTCTGAGCTCCTCGGGCAGTTCCTTTTTGACCCCATGATTCTCATTTGCTCTGACATGCACTGTGAGCTGTGAGGTCTTATATAGACAGGGGTGTGGCTTTCCTAATCAAGTCCAATCAGTAGAATAAAAACACAGCTGGACTCAAATGAAGGTGTAGAACCATCTCAAGGATGATCAGAAGAAATGGAATATATGAGTGTCACAGCAAAGGGTCTGAATACTGAGGGACTGGGTGATATTCCAGGTTTTCTTTTTTAACCGCTTCCCGACCGGCCACTGCATATATACGTCAGCAGAATGGCACGGGCAGGCAGAATCACGTACCGGTACGTGATCGTGCATGTGCCTGCCCGAGGTCGCGCGCGCGCGCGCCGCTAGCGGCGCGCTCGCGACCCCGGTCGGGAGCGCCGTGACCCCGACCGCGGGACCAGCGGACCCGATCGCCGCTGGTATCCCGTGATCGGGTTACGGAGCTGAAGAACGCTTCCTACACTGACTGTCAGTGATCGGCGGTTCCCTGTCATCGGGAACGCCGATCAATGACGTCAGACGTACAGCCACGCCCCCCTACTGTAAAAAAAAACACACACACGTCACACTGACTCCTCCCCGCCCCCTAGTGGTTAACCCCCTAACTACAACTGTCATTTACATAGGAATCAGTGCTATTTAAATAGCAGTGATTGCTGTATAAAATGACAAAGGTCCCAAAAATGTGTCAAAAATGTCCGATGTGTCCGCCAAAATTTCGCAGTCACAATAAAAATCGCTGATCGCCGCCATTACTAATAAAAAAAAAAAATATTAATAAAAATGCTATAAAACTATCCCCTATTTTGTAAACGCTATAACTTTTGCGCAAACTAATCAATAATCGCTAATTGCGATTTTTTTTTTACCAAAAATATGTAGAAGAATACGTATCGGCCTAAACTGAGGAAAAAAAATGTTTTTTTATATATTTTTTGGGGATATTTATTATAGCAAAAAGTAAAAAATATTGCATTTTTTTTCAAAATTGTCGCTCTATTTTTGTTTATAGCGCAAAAAATAAAAACCGCAGGGGCGATCAAATACCACCAAAAGAAAACTCTATTTGTGGGAAAAAAAGGACGCCAATTTTGTTTTGGAGCCACGTCGCACGACCGCGCAATTGTTAGTTAAAGCGACGCAGTGCCGAATTGCAAAAAGGGGCCTGGTCCTTTAGCTGCAAATTGGTCCGGGGCTGAAGTGGTTAATAAATCTGCAAAAAATGTAAATTCTGTGTTTTTCTGTCCAATATGGGGTGCTGTGTGTATATTAACGAGGAAAAAAATGAACTTAAATGATTTTAGCAAATGGCTGCAATATAACAAAGAGTGAAAAATTGAAGGGGGGTCTGAATACTTTCCATCCTCACTGTATAAATAGTATCTGTTCTGTCACATGAGATCGGCTCATTCATTTCCTTCCATTGGGTACATTTTACCGCAGCCAACAATTGGACGTAATTGGTTTATTTGTGACTTTGCCGGGCTTACATGGCCCTAATCTCCCGGCCTGTCAGATGCTGCGTGTAATCCGCCATTGTGCTGGGATGCTGCAGATTTACTCCGCGGTTAATTCACCGAGCTATAAATACTTTGCTTTTATGAAAGTGACCTTTAAGCCACGGCCAGCAGCGCCCTTCTTGTTTTTGGTGGCACCCTGCAGGGACCGGCTTAGACGGGTGGGTGAGGAGATGACGAGCCGTAGCGAAAAAGACATTGTCGCCGTTCATCTTCGGAATCTGCTTGTCATGCGTACTGCGCATTCGCAGTACACAGCAGACAGTATCGGATGGGTGGGACACTATCCCGACAGGACACGGAATAACTACTACAGCGGGAATTTTTTCTTCCCATGTGGCCAGATCATCGCATCCCCCCACAGAAATGCTCCTTTATTGGGCGACAAGGCTTCACGTCATACAGATCGCTGTTGCAATTTATCGCAGCGAAACCGCACTGCATTTGGGAAGTTACCATCAAAAAATCAAAATGGCACCCAAACTCACGTGGTGCTTTGTGCCACTACTGGCAGTGCGATTTGGAATTGCGGGCAGAATCAACAGCGATTTCCCGCAAAAAAATTTATAGTTGCCAATATACGATAGGTGACCGCATGGTTTTCTGGAGTCTTGTTCTCCAATTGGAGGAGGACGAGATTGTGTAAGTCATCGCTCTGCCTCTCCAGCTTGGCCCAAACGCAGAACTCCTTGCATCAATCGAGTAAAAATGCAAGGTGTTCTGTATAAGCGACCCCCCTATGGGAGCAGGAAATGTCATGTATGTATGTATGTATGTTCACACACACACACACACACAACCACACCACACACACACTGCCGGGACAAGGTCATCCAGTGCCCAGGGCAAAGTTGCCAAAATGCGCCCCCCCTTTCCTTAGGGTTGTGGCTCAGGGTTGCCCCCTACCCCTGGCCAATATACCATTGCGCCAGGGGCAGCCGTCCCTCCTGCCCACCCTTGTCCCGGCCCTGCCTCATACACACCACGACAGGATCAACTGTTCCCCCCATCGGATAGTGTTCCGGCCCCTTTACTGCGCAGGCGCAGCGCTTGCGCAGTATGGAGGAAATGGGGACTCCGAAAACATTGAACGGCGCCTGCGCCACTTGCTAGTTACCTTCTGCCCCGAGTCCAGGTTGACGCCCACACCCCAATGCAATGTGGACATACGGTAGCACTCAGTAACAGGGCCCCTCGCGGGGTTCGCTTCACTCGCCAACGCTTCGGGCACGGCATCACTCGCCTCAGCAGATTTTTTTATTATACACTCTATATCCTCTTGGATGGTGGGGGCTTGAACTCCTGGACTTCTTCGGATGACTCCTTGTCCTCCTTACTGTGCAAGCGCAAGTACAGGGCGGACACTATTCCGAAGGGGGGGGGACAGGTATTCGGACACTACAACGGAACAATGTAACACAAAAAATAATCCATAGGGGGGGGGGGGCAAGCTTTGTACATTCACATCTCTTAGATAGTGCAGGGAAAGGGTTTAAAACCTCTGTTTTTTTTGGGGGGGGGGGGGGGGTTCAGGGTAGCACTGGCAAAAAAATTTCCTGCACTTCCTGTTTCACAGGACACAACAGGGAAATGTGTGGAAAACTCCCAATGTGGGGGGGGGGGGGGGATTCCACTCTCTTACACAGTCGTCTAGTTAGGAGACCTAAACAGTTTTGAGTGTCCCCTCACCTTACATTAACTTCAAAATTGAAAAGATGAAACTGCCCCCCCCCACCCCTTAAAAACCTGGCAAGAGGGTCTAACCCCCCCCACCCCCCCCCCCCCCCAAACACACACAACACACACACACTAGGCGAACAGTTTCACACTACAACCCAATAAATGAAGAAAGAGAAACACTTTGGAGGACCCAAGTGTCCACCCCCCTTCCTCCACATAGCGCCCCCAGGCGGTTTAACATGCAACAATCGACCTACCTGCTCTCTTGCGGGTGTGACCGGAGGATCTGTGATTGGATCTCGGGCTCTCCCCACGGGGTCTTCCCATGCAGCCTCCCATGGCCGAGTGGGAGTGCGCCTCAGCAAATCCCCATACAGGGTCCAACAAGGGGGAAGAGGGGCGCAGAATAACCGACAAAAAGCTTTTCCGACAATTGAAGGGGGGGCTCTAATGAAACAGATAGCGGCTTCCACAATCCTATAATGGCTCCGGACAACCCTTGTAGTAGATCTGATGACCCGACAGTCCTAAGGAGGCTCGACAAGCCCACAGAAGCTCCGACGATAGAAGAGAAGGCTCCAACAATCCCTTAGAATTATCTGAGGGGCTCTGATGACCTTACAGGAAGCTCCAACAATTTTTTTTTGGGGGGGGGGGGTTCTGATGAACCGACAGTGGTTCCAATTTAGGGGGGGGGGGCTAGAATGACCCAACAACAGGGGCTCTGATGACCCTAAAAAAGGAGTTCAGATGGTTCCACAGAGGCTCCCAAAAGGTCCTATAGAAGCTTCGATGATCCGACATTGGCTTCCATGGTCCCAGAAAGGCTCAGGGTGTCTTACTGAAGCTCCGAAGGTCCTATAGAGAGTCGAATGGTCCCCAGAGAGGCTCAGGAGGTATTCTAGAGGGTCTACTAGTCCCAGAGAGGCTCAGAACGTCCTACTGAAGCTCAGAAAGTCTGGTGGAGGGTCTAATGGTCCCAGGAAGGCTCCGAAGGTTCTACAGAGGGTCTAATGGTCCCAGGAAGGCTCAGAAGGTTCTACAGAGGGTCTAATGGTCCCAGAAGGTGCTATAGAGGGTCTATAATTGTATCGGAAGGCTCAGAAGGGTCTAATGGTCCTAGCGAGGCTCAGAAAGTCTGGAGAAGGGTCTAATGGTCCCAGGAAAGTTCTACAGAGGGTCTAATGGTCCAGAAAGACTCAGAAGGTGCTATAGACGGTCTTATTGTCTCGGAGAGGCTCAGAAGGTTCTACAGAGGGTCTAATGGTCCAGGAAGGCTCAGAAGGTTCTACAGAGGGTCTAATGGTCCCAGAAGGTGCTATAGAGGGTCTATAATTGTATCGGGAAGGCTCAGAAGGGTCTAATGGTCCTAGCGAGGCTCAGAAAGTCTGGAGAAGGGTCTAATGGTCCCAGGAAAGTTCTACAGAGGGTCTAATGGTCCCAGAAAGACTCAGAAGGTGCTATAGACGGTCTTATTGTCTCGGAGAGGCTCAGAAGGTTCTACAGAGGGTCTAATGGTCCTAGAGAGGCTCAGAAGGTTCTACAGAGGGTCTAATGGTCCTAAGAGAGGCTCTACAGAGGGTCTAATGGTCCTAGAGAGGCTCAGAAGGTTCTACGGAGGGTCTAATGGTCCCAAGAAGGCTCTATAGTGGGTCTAATGGTCCCAGAGACGCTCATAAGGTTCTATAGAGGCTCCGATGGTCCTACATAGGCTCAGAGGGTTCTGTGAAGGTTCTGATGGGCTCAGAAGGTTATATAGTGGGTCTAATGGTCCCAGAGAGGCTCAGACGGTTATATAGAGGCTCCGATGGTCCCAGAGAGGCTCAGAGGGTTATATAGTGGGTCTAATGGTCCCAGAGAGGCTCAGAGGGTTCTGTGAAGGTTCTGATGGCCCCAGAGAAGCTCAGAGGGTTCTGTGAAGGTCCTGGTGGTCCTAGAGAGGCTCAGAGGGTTCTGTGAAGGTCCTGGTGGTCCTAGAGAGGCTCAGATGGTTCTGTGAAGGTCCTGGTGGTCCTAGAGAGGCTCAGAGGGTTCTGTGAAGGTCCTGATGGTCTCAGAGAGGCTCAGAGGGTTCTGTGAAGGTCCTGATGGTCCCAGAGAGGCTGAGAGGGTTCTATATTGGGTCTAATGGTCCCAGAGAGGCTGAGAGGGTTCTATAGAGGCTCCGATGGTCCTACAGAGGCTCAGCAGGACGTAGAAGGGCTCCTCAGGATACTTGCAGCTTCTGGGGATCAGCAGTAACTTCCCTCCGTCACCTCCCAGCTCAGCAGCCCGGCTCCCCTCCTCCTCCAGCCCGCAGCAGGCAGCACCTCTCCCCGGGCGGTCAGTATGGGGCTCTCCGGAAAGTCCTGGGAAGTGGCAGTTGGGAGGGGGCAGGGCAAGGCTCTTCCTGCATCGCACTCACTTCTGCTACTTGTTTGCAAATATTTGTTTGTTATGAATTTTTTGTTTCTCTTTGCAAAAGAAAAAAAAAAAAAAAGGAAGATCCTCCTTTTTTTTTTCCTCCCCACACTCCTCTTCCAGAGTGAGCATTGTGACACAGGGCCACCCTTGCTGTGGACCAGGCTCTCCTCCTCCCCTGATCACATTAACCCTTGCCATGGCTGCCATGTAATCCTGGCAGCCAGAGCATCTGTCCTGATATGATCAGTGATTGGCCCATGGGTGGGGGCGTGCAGGGCGGGGGGGGGGGGGCCCGCAGGCGGCAGTCAGGGGGGGGGCAGGGGGCGCCGCGCGGGGGGCAGCCGCGCCCAGGGGCGGCGCGGGGCGGGCAGCCGGGCGGCGGGGCGGGGGGGGCAGGGGGGGGGGCAGCCCGGCCGGGGGGGGCCTGGAGCAGGGCTCGGGGCCGGGAGCGCGGCCACCCACCCAGGGCGCGGGGGGGGGGGGCAGGGCAGGGGCACAGGATCCTGCTCTAATGAGATTACAAGCCTCACCTATTCTGGGGGGGGGGGGGGTTGGGCTGATGTGTGGATGGATTGCTTTTCCTGATAACACGGGGGGGGGGGGGCAGGAAGTGTCCTTATCAATCACAGCGCAGATCAGCCATACACTGTGCAATCTGATTGTGCAATCTCATTTTAGACTTGCCAAAACCTTTTAATATGGAGGTCAGACCTAAATAATCCGTCCAATCAGCAGAAATCAGACAGGCACTTACACACAGTATATTACCAAAAGTATTGGGACGCCCGCCTTTACACGCACATGAACTTTAACCGCTTCAGCACCGGGCCATTTTTCCCCCTGCCTTACCAGAGCACTTTTTGCGATTTCGGCGCTGCGTCGCTTTAACTGACAATTGCGCGGTCGTGCGACGTGGCTCCCAACAAAATTGGCGTCCTTTTTTTCCTACAAATACAGCTTTCTTTTGGTGGTATTTGATCGCCCCTGCGGTTTTTATTTTTTGCGCTATAAACAAAAGAGAGCGACAATTTTGAAAATAAAAAAACACAATATTTTTTCTTTTTGCTATAATAAATATCCCCTTTTTCTAAAAAAAAACTATTTTTTTCCTCTGTTTAGGCCGATACGTATTCTTCTACATATTTTTGGTAAAAAAAAAACGCAATAAGCGTATATTGATCGGTTTGCGCAAAAGTTATAGCGTTTATAAAATAGGGGACAGATTTATTGCATTTTTTTTTTTTTAGTTACGAGTAATGGCGGCGATCTGCGATTTTTTTTTGTCGTGACTGCGACATTGCGGCGGACACTTCAGACACTTTTGACACTATTTTTGGGACCATTCACATTTACACGCGATCGTTGCTATAAAATTGCAGTGATTACTGTGTAAATGTGACTGGCTGGGAAGGGGTTAACACTAGGGGGCGCTGCAGGGGTTAATCTGTTCCCTATAGAAGTGATTCTAACTGTGGGGGGGAGGGACTCACAAGGGGAGGAGTCCGATCGGTGTTCCTCCGTACTGGGATCACATGATCGGTCTCCTCTCCACTGACAGGACGTGGAGCTGTGTGTTTACTCCCCATCATTACACACACAGCTCCACGGTCCCGCTGTTTTCACGGGCAATCGCGGGTGCCCGGCGGACATCCCGGCCGCCGGGCACGCGCACCGGATCACGCGCGCGCCCCCCAGGCGGCCGGGAATAGGAGGACGTCATATGACGCCCACCCAGGATGGGAGGATCCACCTTGTGGGCGTCGTATGACTATGGGCGGGATGGGAAGTGGTTAATGGCATCCCAGTCCCGGAAAATCCGCCCGTGTGTGGGCTTCATCAGACTTTTTCCGTCAGAATTTCCGACGGAAAAAATTTGAGAGCAGGATCTCGAATTTTCCGGCAACAAAACCCGATCGGACTTTTTTCCGATCGTGTGTCGTGAATTCCGACGGACAAAGTGCCAGGCATGCTCAGATCAAATTACGAGACCAAAGCTATTGGCTACTAGCCTCTATGTAGTTCCGTCGTAGGTAACGAACGTCACCACGTTCAGAATGATCGGATTTTCTGACAACTTTGTCCGACCGTCTGTATGCAACACCAACATCGGACAAAATCCGTCGGAAAAAATCGGACGGATTTTGTGGTCGGAATTTCCGGCCGTGTGTACGGGGGGCTTAGTCCGTAGGGTTCAATATTGAGTTGGCCCCGCCCTTTGCAGCTATAACAGCTTCACCTCTTCTGGGAAGGCCGTCCACAAGGTTTAGGAGGGTGTCTATGGGAAGGTTGACCGTTCTTCCAGAAGAGCATTTGAGAGGTCAGGCCCTGATGTTGGAGGAGAAGGCCTGGCTAGCAGTCTAATTTGTGAGGTCAGGCCCTGATGTTGGAGGAGAAGGCCTGGCTACCACTCTAATTTATCCCAGAGGTGGATGAGGTCAGGACTCTGTGCAAGGCCAGTCAAGTTCCTCCACCCCAAACTCACTCATCCATGTCTTTATAGAACCTTGCTTTGTGCACTGGTCCAAATCATTTGGTGGCAGCAGCGGCCCGTCCATTAGGGGCGCAGAGGCGCCGTCCCACCTAATCCATGCGCCCCATCCCTAATCTACATGCAGGGATGTATGGCTTCCAATGCAGGTGGTGGGGGGGGGGGGGGGTTAGAAGCACATGATTAGAGCCTGAGGCTCTATTAGGCTTCAAAAAAAGGGTGGGGCTCGGGGTGCAGAGCATTAAATAATGAATTCATTCATTTTCACTATTGTCTCTCTGATTCTCTTCCTGGCCAATCAGGAAGCTGAGACCTCTCACCCTATTGGCCAAGAGGAGAAGAGATCCCATTGGCTGCCGAGGAGGAGACCATAGACTGTAGGAGCCACCATAAAGCCCAAGAGGAGGAGACTCAAGATGAAGCCGCTGCCCGCCACCTAGATGGGGGTAAGTGTGGTGCCTATGACCCAACCGACTGACCAACCGGGGGTGGCAGCTATGGCTGATTTCATAAATGCTCTTCTGGAAGAATGGTCAAACATTCCCATAGACACCCTCCTAAATTCTTGTGGACGGCCTTCCCAGAAGAGGTGAAGCTGTTATAGCTGCAAAGGGCGGGGCCAACTCAATATTGAACCCTCCGGACTAAGGCCCCTTTCACACTGGGGAGGTTTGCAAGCGCTATTGCGCTAAGAATAGCGCCTGCAAACCGACCCGAAACAGCTGTTGCTGTTCCTTCAGTGTGAAAGCCCGGGGGCTTTCACACTGAAGCGGTGCGCTTGCAGGACGCTCAAAAATGTCCTGCAAGCCGCATCTTTGGCTCGCTATAGGAGCGGTATATTTACGCTCCTATAGCGCCCGGTCCCATTGAAAACAATGGGGGAGCGCGCCGAACCCGCCCGCAAAACGCCGCAATAGCGGCGGTTTGCGGGCGGTATTGACCCTTTTTCGGCCGCTCGCGGGGGGTAAAAACACCCCGCGAGCGGCCGCAATGCGCCGCTAAAACGCCGGTAAGCGGCGCTAAATATAGCGCCGCTTTACCGCCAGCGCCCCACCGCTCCAGTGTGAAAGTAGCCTTAGACTGGGATGCCATTAAATGTTCATGTGTGTGTAAAGGCAGGCGTCCCGGTACTTTTGGTAATGTAATGTAGTTGATGGTAAATCTAAGGCTTGGTTCCATATAGGTGAGTGCAGGTGTGTAGTGCAGCCCATTCCTTTTAAAGGGTTGTCATTGGCCCCTTTCAAACGGCACCTCCGCTAAGCGGGGGGGGGGGCTCTCCACTGAGCCATAGAGCAAGGCGGATGACCGGTCCGTGTCTGCTTCACTATACAGAGCAGACACGGACACAATCCCGCTCTCTTCCATGGGCAGGCATGTACTGACCATCAGGACTACCGGGAGTTTCCCAGTGGGCCGATGGTTCAGTGGGCCGGTTTCAGTGACAGCCAGTGGCATCGCTGGGGGGGGGGGTGGATTTTGGGGCTATAGCCCCGAATTCTGGGCCCATAGTCCTAAGTCAGACCAGGAGTCCCCTACCACAGGGTCCCGGTCCACTACCGGGCCATGGGCTCTCTGCAGCCATGCGGCGGTCAGCAGGGGAGAGCTGGAGAGTGTGCAGGCAGCTCTCACTGCCTCCCCTCTCTCTGGGGACCCTGATGTAAGGAGGGGCTCTCTGGGGACCCTGATGTAAGGGGGGCTCTCTGGGGACCCTGATGTAAGGGGGGCTCTCTGGGGACCCTGATGTAAGGGGAAGGCTCTATGGGGACACTGATGTAAGGGGAAGGCTCTCTGGGGACCCTGATGTATGTAGGGGGGCTCTCTGGGGACCCTGAGTGTAAGGGGGAGGCTCTTTGGGGACCCTGATGTAAGGGGAAGGCTCTCTGGGGACCCTGATGTAAGGAGGGGCTCTCTGGGGACCCTGATGTAAGGGGGGGGCTCTATGGGGACCCTGATGTAAGGAGGGGCTCTCTGGGGACCATGATGTAAGGAGGGGCTCTCTGGGGGACCCTGATGTAAGGGGGGGCTCTCTGGGGAACCCTGATGTAAGGGGAGGGGCTCTCTTGGGGACCCTGATGTAAGGGAGAGGCTCTATGGGGAACCTGATGTAAGGGAGGGGCTCTTTGGGGACCCTGATGTAAAGAGGGGCTCTCTGGGGACCCTGATGTAAGGAGGTGCTCTCTGGGGACCCTGATGTAAGAGGGGCTCTCTGGGTACCCTGATGTAAGGGAGGGGCTCTCTGGGGTCCCTGATGTAAGGGTGGGGCTCTTTGGGGACCCTGATGTAAGGAGGGGCTCTCTGGGGACCCTGCTGTAAGAGGGGCTCTCTGGGGACCTTGATGTAAGGAGGGGCTCTCTGGGGACCTTGATGTAAGGAGGGGCTCCTCTGGGGACCCTGATGTAAGAGGGGCTCTCTGGGGACCCTGATGTAAGAGGGGCCTCTCTGGGGACCCTGATGTAAGAGGGGCACTCTGGGGACCTTGATGTAAGGAGGGGCTCTCTGGGGACCCTGATGTAAGGGAGGGGCTCTCTGGGGGACCCTGATGTAAGGGAGGGGCTCTCTGGAGACCCTGATGTAAGGGGGGAGGGGCTCTCTGGGGACCATGATGTAAGGAGAGGCTCTCTGGGGAACCTGATGTTAGGGGGGGGCTATCTGGGGAACCTGATGTAAAGAGGGGCTCTCTGGGGACCCGGATGTAAGGCGGTGGCTCTCTGGGGGACCCTGATGTAAGGGAGGGGCTCTCTGGGGACCCTGATGTAAGGGGAGGGGCTCTCTGGGGACCCTGGATGTAAGGGGGGGCTCTCTGGGAACCCTGATGTAAGGCGGAGGCTCTCTGGAGACTCTGATGTAAGAGGGGCTTTCTGGGGACCCGGATGTAAGGCGGAGGCTCTCTGAGGACCCTGATGTATGGCGGAGGCTCTCTGGAGACTCTGATGTAAGAGGGGCTCTATGGGGACCCGGATGTACAGGGGAGGCTCTCTGAGGACCCTGATGTATGGCGGAGGCTCTCTGGGGCCCCTGATGTAAGGCGGAGGCTCTCTGGGGACCCTGATGTAAGGGGGGCTCTATGGGGACCCTGATGTTAAGGCGGAGGCTCTCTGGGGACCCTGATGTAAGGCGGAGGCTCTCTGGGGACCCTGGATGTAAGGCGGAGGCTCTCTGGGGACTCTGATGTAAGAGGGGCTCTATGGGGACCCTGATGTAAGGGGAAAGCTATATATGGGACCCTGATGTAAGGGGGACTCTGCTGGGGACTCTGATGTAAGGGGGAGGCTTTTTATATACTGTTTTTGTGAGTGTTTGGTGCACTTTACATTGAGGACTGATGCGTGCAAAATTAAAGTGGGCCGGTCTGGATGAAGTCGAGGGCCAAATTTGTATCCCAGTCCAGCCCTGTCCATGGGGCAGACCGCCTGGCCGTTTCCTTTCGATCCGCCTTACTTGTGAGAACCCTGAAAAGTCCCTCTTTTCCCCCCCAAAAAAATGTGCCGCACTGAACCACATTGATCTTCCATGCTATGCAGTTTGGCGCGCGCCCAAAAAAAAACGCTTGCCTTTGCGGACGTGTAGGGGTGTCGTTAATGAATGGCGCCGCTGCGAATCTGCTAAAGGGTAGCATGTCTCTGTGCGAATCGGGGAAAGTCCCAACATACATACATGTGAATCTAAGACTAGAGTTTGTATAGATTGTGTAGGGAAGCCTTTTTAATCACTTGCCCTCTGGGAGATTTACCCCCCCCTCCTTCATGACCAGGCCATTTTTTGCGACACGGCACTGCTACCAACCAGGCCAATTCTGACATTTCTCTCCATGTAAAAAAATCATAATTCTTTTGCTAGAAAATTACATAGAACCTCCAAACATTATATATGTTTTTTTAGCAGAGACCCTAGAGAATAAATTGGCGGTCGTTGCAACTTTTTATCTCACACGGTATTTGCGCAGCAAATTTTTCAAACGCGTTTTTGTTTGAAAAAAAAAAACAGTTTCATGCTTTAAAAAAAAGACAGTAAGGTTAGCCCAATTTTTTTTGCATAATGTGAAAGATGAAGTTACGCCGAGTAAATAGATACCCAACATGTCACGCTTCAAAAAAGCTCTCATTGGTTTTCCCGACTTAATTCCGCTCAAACTGTCTTGCCTACACACGGTCACACCAGTGGCGGTGCGTGCATAGGGGGCGCAGGAGCGCCGCCCCCCTCTCTCCTGCACCGCTCTATCACCAATAGATAGATTCATGCATTGCATGAATCTATTTATTGTCACCGCTGCCGCCCCCCCTATTCAGGTGTCCGGCCCCTGATCGGGCGCGGGGCATCTGAATTACAGTGGGGGGGGTTGTTGCTGGAAGCGCCCATATTAGAGCTGTAAGCTCTAATAGGGGACCCTCTTAGAGCGGTGTGCTCTAATAGGCTTCCCTAAGTGTAAACAGCGGGCGCACGGCTGTGCGTTCGCTGATTACACAGTACTGTGTTAGGGAAGCGAATACATCGCTTCCCTAACACAGACCCGCCTCTCAGCCAATCAGGTTGCCAGGTCTGTTACCTGTCACCTGATTGGCTGAAGTCACAGGCGCTGTGATTGGACGATAGGCGTCCAATCACCTAGCGTCCAATCACAGCAGAAGAAGACAGGAGGAGCGCGGGAGAAGACATCCGACGGAGACAGCCGACGGAGACACCGCTCGTCGCCTGACGCCGTCACCAGCTGCACACAGGGACAAGGTAAGTGCAGAGGGCAGGCAGGGGGCACAGTGGCCGCACTTAAGGGGCACAGTGGCAGCACTTAAGGGGCACAGTGGCAGAACTTGGGGCACAATGGAAGCACTTAAGGGGCACAATGGCAGCACTTACGGGGCACAATGGCAGCACTTACGGGGCACAATGGCAGCACTTACGGGGCACAATGGCAGCACTTTAGGGGCACAATGGCAGCACTTAAGGGGCTCAATGGCAGAACTTGGGGCACAATGTCAGCACTTAAGGGGCACAATGGCAGAACTTGGGGCACAATGGCAGCACTTAAGGGGCACAATGGCAGCACTTCAAGGGGCACAGTGGCAGCACTTAAGGGGCACAAAGGCAGAACTTGGGGCACATTGGCAGCACTTAAGGGGCACAATGGCAGCACTTAAGGGGCACAATGGCAGCGATTAAGGGGCACAATGGCAGCGGGGGGGGGGCACTTGGCCGGGGGGGGGGGGCACAGGGGGGGAGGGGGGGGAGGGGGGCACACAATGGCAGCACTTAAGGGGCACAGTGGCAGAACTTGGGGGCACAGTGGCAGAACTTAAGGGGCACAGTGGCAGAACTTTGGGGGCACAGTGGCAGAACTTGGGGCACAGTGGCAGCGTTTGTTGGGCACTGTGGCAGCGTTTGATGGGCCACAGTGGCAGCGTTTGCTGGGCACAGTGGCAGCACTTGGGGCACTGTGGCAGTGTTTGATGGGCACAGTGGCAGCGTTTAATGGGCACAGTGGCAGCGTTTGAAGGCACAGTGAGGCTGTTTGTTTGCGCCCCCCCACAAATTTTGAGCACCAGCCGCCACTGGGTCACACCAAATTCCGACCGTCAAGAATGCGGTGACGTACAACACTAGGACGAGAAAAAAATTAAGTTTAATACTTCCAAGCATGCGTCGAATTGTTTCCGAGCATGCGTAGGAATTTTGCGCGTTGGAATTTCCGATAGAAACCTTTTCCGTTTGAAAAATTGAGAACATGCTCTCAAATTTTTGCTGGCAGGAATTCGGACAGCTGAATTCCGATGGAGCCTACACACGGTCGCATTTTCCGATGAAAAGCTCTCATCGGTCTTTTGCTGGCCGAAATTTCGATCGTGTGTACGCGGCATAAGACCCCTTTCACACTGTGGTGCTTGGTAGGTGCTACAGCGCCAAAAATAGCGCCTGCAAGGCGCCCTGAAAGAGCCGCTCCTGTGTCTCCAGTGTGAAAGCCCTGCTTTGCGGGTGGTCTTAAACCCTTTCTCGGCTGTTAGCGGGGGGTAAAAGCGCTCCGCTAGCGGCCAAACAGTGCCGTGAAATTGACGGTAAAGCGCCGCTAAAAATAGCGGCGCTTTACCACCAACGCACCTGCTGCCCCAGTGTGAAAGGGGCCTAAGGTAAACAACCGGGACATGCGGATCCTGTCTCCGACTCACTGATCGCACCGGTGAGTCGGTAGAAGCACCGGAGGGGGGGGGACCTCCCCTCTCGCGGCCCGTAAGAACGATCAAGTTGCGGAACAGCCGCCATGATCATTCTTATGGTGTAGGGAATCGAAGGATGCCTGTAGCTGCACCCATCATTCAGATATACCCGCACAAAGCCAAGGACGACATGTGACGTTCGGCGGGCGGGAAGTGGTTAAATCAATTGTGCGGTCGTGCGACGTTGTACCCAAATTAAATCCACGTCCCTTTTCCCCCACAAACAGAGCTTTCCTTTGATGGTATTTGATTACCTCTGCGGGTTTTATTTTTTTTTAGCGCTAATACCCATTTAACACCGAGGCAGTTTTCAGACGTTGTAGCCCAACGAAGTAGCGCCTGAAAACCGCCCAATCATTTCAGCGTGACTTTTCACACTGAGGCAAAGTCCCGCAAGCGGCATCTTTGGGGGGGGGGGGGTGGTTTGGGAGCATTGCCCATTGAACGCCCTGCCCATTAAAATGAATTGGCGAGCGCTTCCAAAGCGCCTGAAAATCGCTTCTTCGGAAGCGCCGCAACACGGGCGCTTTTAACCCGCTTTACCGCTATTGCACCGGCGGCCCCCAGTGTGAAAGGGGTCTTAGCAACAAAAAAATATTTTTTCATAATTTCGAAAAAAATAACAATTTTTTTACTTTCTGCTATAATACATATAAAAAAAAAAATCGAATTTCTTCATACAATTAGGATAAAAATGCATTCTACTACATATTTTTGGAAAAAAAAAATTCCCAATAAGTATTTATTGATTGGTTTGCGCAAAAGTTATCGCATCTACGAACTATGGGATATTTTAATTATTTAATTTAATTTTTACTAGTAATGGTGGTGGCAATCAGCGACTTATAGCGGGACTGCAATATTGTGGGGGACAAATCGTACACAAACAAGTGACGCCAATTACAGTGATCAGCGCTTAAATTCTGCACTGTCACTGTACTAAATGACACTTGGCTGGGAAGGGGAGGGTCAAACATCAGGGGCGATTAAAGGGTTAAACGTGTGCCTAGCCAGTGTTTGTGAACTGTGGGGGCGGGAGGGGGGGTGCTTTTATTAGGGGAAGTCATAGATCCTAGTCCTTGCTTTGCAGAGACACTGGCTTTTGTGCCTTCCTTACTGACAGATCGATGTTCTGCACAATTGGTGGGTGCCGGCGGACATCGGGTCCGTTGTATCCGCTGCTGTGTGATAACAGCCGGAGTGGGACGCCTGGCAGCGTGCGCGCCCCCAAACCCAGGAGTGTCAATTCACATACAACGGTATATGATCTGGCACAGAGCGGCCGCCCTACCGCAGTATATCTGGGGTGCGTGGTCAGGAAACGGTTAAACCAAGGTACCCTGGGGTGCCTTCAGGTTTGTTCGGGGGGGGGGGGGGGTGCCTTCAGGTTTCTTCAGGGGTGCCTTGGCAAACTGCCTTAAAAATTGCCCAAAAAGTACATAGAGTGGGTGGATTAAGTGCCGTTCCTACTGGTGCGATGTCCAACATCGGATGTGATTCGCACCGCACTGCAGTGAAAATCGCATGCGATCTCTGTGCGATGCGATTTCAGGCCTGCAGATAGTACGGCTGAATTCGCATCGCATTCGGACCAAACTCGCACAGGACCCTCTTTTTGGTCTGCAGCAGAATCGGATGGCATTGGGTGTTCACGTCTTTAGTAGACATGTGCAATTCGTTGCGTTCTGAATTAGTTTTTTTAACGGATTTCGACGAATTCGGAAATATCAGAATTATGGAAAACCCAAATTTTTCCGAATATTCGTGAATTAGAATATTCGAAAATTCAAAATTTTACCAATTTCCAGATTTCGAATTTCGAATTTATAAATTTAGGAATTTACGAAAAAAAAAAAAATGCAAAAATCCGGAAATTCGAAATTCTAAAATCTGAAAATTCACAATTTAACAGTTGGATATTATTTCGGATTTTCGAATTTTAAAATTTCTGAATTTCCAGATTTGGGATTTTTAAATGTTCGAATTTACGGATTTCAAATTTCCAAATTTTCGGATTTTCAAATTTATGAATTTTCGAATTTATGGATTTCAGTCATAATGAATGACCTGAAAAACTAACACGAAAACAAACATCAGAGGTCCCTCCATCACATCAGAGGCCCTCCCAATCACATCAGAGGCCCTTCCATCACATCAGAGGTCCTCCCATCACATCAGAGGCCCTTCCATCACATCAGAGGTCTACCATCACATCAGAGGTCCTCCCTCACATCAGAGGTCTCCCATCACATCAGAGGTCTCCCATCACATCAGAGGTCCTCCCATCACTTCAGAGGTCCTCCCATCACATCAGAGGTCCTCCATCACATCAGAGGTCCTCCCAATCACATCAGAGGGCCTTCCATCACATCAGAGGTCCTCCCATCAAATCAGAGGTCCTCCATCCCATCAGAGGTCCTCCATCACATCAGAGGTCCCCCCATCACATCAGAGGTCCCACCATCACATCAGAGGTCTCTCCATCACATCAGAGGCCCTTCCATCACATCAGAGGTTCCTCCCATCACATCAGAGGTCCTCCCTTCACATCAGAGGTCCTCCCATCACATCAGAGGTCTTCCATCACATCAGAGGTCCCCTTATCACATCAGAGGTCCTCCATCACATCAGAGGTCCTCCCATCAGAGGTCCTCCCCATCACATCAGAGGTCCTCCCATCACATCAGAGGTCTCCCATCACATCAGAGGTCCTTCCATCACATCAGAGGTCCCACCATCACATCAGAGGTCTCCCCATCACATCAGAGGTCTCCATCACATCAGAGGTCCTCCCATCACATCAGAGGTCCTCCATCACATCAGAGGTCCCACCATCACATCAGAGGTCCCCCATCACATCAGAGGTCCTCCCATCACATCAGAGGTCCTCCCCATCACATCAGAGGTCCCCATTCACATCAGAGGTCCCCCATCACATCAGAGGTCCCTTCCATCACATCAGAGGTCCCTCCATCACATCAGAGGTCCCTCCATCACATCAGAGGTCCCCCCATCACATCAGAGGTCCCCCATCACATCAGAGGTCCTCTCCATCACATCAGAGGTCCCCCCATCACATCAGAGGTCCTCCATCACATCAGAGGTCCCCCATACACATCAGAGGTCCCCCCATCACATCAGAGGTCCCTCCATCACATCAGAGGTCCTCCATCACATCAGAGGTCCCTTCTCACATCAGAGGTCCCCCCATCACATCAGAGGTCCCCCATCACATCAGAGGTCCCTTCATCACATCAGAGGTGCCCTCCATCACATCAGAGGTCCCCATCACATCAGAGGTCCCCCATCACATCAGAGGTCCCCCCATCACATCAGAGGTCCCCCCATCACATCAGAGGTCCCCATCACATCAGAGGTCCCCCATCACATCAGAGGTCTCCCCATCACATCCAAGGTCTCCCCATCACATCAGAGGTCCTCCATCACATCAGAGGTCCTCCCATCACATCAGAGGTCCTCCAATCACATCAGAGGTCCTCCAATCACATCAGAGGTTCTCCCATCACATCAAAGGTCCTCCCCATCACATCAGAGGTCCCCCATCACATCAGAGGTCCCTCCATCACATCAGAGGTCCCCCATCACATCAGAGGTCCCTCCATCACTTCAGAGGTCCCTCCATCACATCAGAGGTCCCCCATCACATCAGAGGTCCCTCCATCAAATCAGAGGTCCCTCCATCACATTAGAGGTTCCTCCATCACATCAGAGGTCCTCCATCACATCAGAGGTTCCCCCATCACATCAGAGGTCCCACCATCACATCAGAGGTCTCCTCATCACACCAGAGGTCCCTCCATCACATCAGAGGTCCTCCATCACATCAGAGGTCCCTCCATCACATCAGAGTTCTCCCATCACATCAGAGGTCTCCCCACATCACATCAGAGGTCCCCCCATCACATCATATTTTCCCCCCCCCCCCCCTCACATCATAGGTCCCCCATCACATCAGAGGTCCCCCCCATCACTCCCCCCCCCCCCCCCCCTCCCCCCCCCCCCCCCATCAGAGGTCCCCCCCATCACATCAGAGGTCCCAATCACATCAGAGGGTCCCCCCTTCACATCAGAGGTCCCCCCATCAATTCAGAGGTCCCTCCATCACATCAGAGGTCCCCCCATCACATCAGAGGTCCCCCCCCCTATCACATCAGAGGTCCCCCCCCATCACATCAGAGGTCCCCCCCATCACATCAGAGGTCCCCCCCCATCACATCAGAGGTCCCCCCCATCACATCAGAGGTCCCCCCCTCACATCAGAGGTCCCCCTTCACATCAGAGGTCCCCCATCACATCAGAGGTCCACCCCATCACATCAGAGGTTCCCCCATCACATCAGAGTTCCTTCCATCACATCAGAGTTCCTTCCATCACATCAGAGTCCCCCCATCACACCAGAGTTCCTCCCATCAGATCAGAGGTTCCCCCATCACATCAGAGGTTCCCCCATCACATCAGAGGTTCCCCCATCACATCAGAGGTTACCCCATCACATCAGAGGTTCCCCCATCACATCAGAGTTCTTCCCATCGCATCAAAGGTACTCCTATCACATCAGGAGGTCCCTCCATCACAAAGCCATGCGTTTGGGATAATCCATTCATTTCATTGGGCTGCCTTATGTAAAAAATAAAAAGAAGTGCAAGCTCCCATGAATGTGAACCTGGCCTTATACCAAGGCTTGACAAATCCACTTTGAATTTAGCAGCCAGTATTTTTTTAGCTAACAAAACTTCTGGGTGGACAGTGGCAGTTGGTGCTCAAAATGTTTTGGGGGGAGCAACAAACTGGAAAATTCTGAAAAAAAACATCAATTGCAGCCTTACTGTGCCCATCAAATGTAGCCAACTGTGCCCCATCAAATGTAGCAACTGTGCCCCATCAAATGTAGCCAACTGTGCCCATCAAATGCAGCCGCTGTGCCATCAAATGCAGCCAACTGTGCCCCATCAATTGCAGCCACTGTGCCCATCAAATGTAGCCACTGTGCCCATCAATAGCAGCCACTGTGCCCCATCAAATGCTGCCACTGTGCCCATCAAATGTAGCCACTGTGCCCATCAAATGCAGCCACGGTGCCCCATCAAATGCTGCTACTGTGTCCATCAAATGTCACAACTGTGCTCATCAAAAGTTGCCACTGTGACCCCCCCCCCCGCCCGCTCCCTGTCTGACCGGCACTTACCCTATCTCAATGGCGGGTTGGGCAGCAGGTGACGGCGGCGAGCTGTGGGACATTGCAGCGGGTCAGACAGCAGCGAGCCGAGTCCTCCGTGCGTCTCCTCCCCTCCTCCTGATAGGCGTCCAATAGAAGCGCTTGTCCTTTTAGCCAATCAGGTGATGGATAACAGACCCACACTTCCTGATTGGCGGAGAGGCGGTTCAGTATTAGAAAAGCAAATATTCATTCGCATTTCTAACACACCTGGGTGGACTGCGAGCGCAATGCTCTGCGCTCCGAGTTCACCTTTTTTTAAGTCTATTGGAGCCTATGGCTCTAATCAGGTGCTTCAAAAAAACACCCCCGCCACTGGAATTCAGGCGCCCGGTGTCCGAAAAGGGGGCGGACACCTGAATAGGGGGTGGCAGCAGCGACCATAGATAGATTCATGCAATGGGGGGGGGGGGGGGGGGGGGGGTGGGGGGGGGGGTGTGGGTTGGAGGTGGTGGGGGCAAGGGGGGGGGTGAATGGGGGGGGGGGGGGGGGGGTGGGTCGGGGGGGGGGGGAGGCGGGTATGGGGGGGGGGGGGGGGGCATGCAATGCATGAATCTATCTATTATTCATAGAGGGAGTTGGCTGGAGAGAGGGGGCGGAACCCGTGCACCCTTAATGGATGGGCTGCCGCTGCAGGTGGGACATGTAACATGTAACAGGTACCGGGAAGTGACGTCGCCAGTTTTGGGCCAACAACTAGAACTGGAGGAGAGTGGGCGTGTGTCCACACTCCTCCCTCCCCTCTACCCAGTGGCACCCGCTATGCCAGTCCTGCAGATGGGCAAGGGGATACATAGTGGGGGGGATGGGGCTTTCACTGGATGTGCAGAGAATTTGGGCGGCACTCCAGGCACCAGGACAAAACTTCTTGTCGCCATGGCAACCTGGTGCCTGGGATTTTCCGAGCCCTGCCTTGTAAATTCCCAGATAGCAATGATAACTTGGCACAAATGTGTGGCAGTGTTGAAGTCTAATGTAGGAATACACGGTCATGCCCTGTACACACGGTCGGACTTTCCGACGGAAAATGTGCGATTGGATCGTGTTGTCGGAAAATCCGTCCGTGTGTAGGCTCCCTAGGACTTATTCCGTCAGAATTTCCGACACACAAAGTTTGAGAGCTGGATCTAAAATTTTCCGACAACAAAACCCAATCGTTTAAATTCCGATCGTGTGTAGACAATTCCGACGGACAAAGTGCCACGCATGCACAGAATACATTACGAGACGAAAGCTATTGGCTACTGGCCCGTTTATCGTCCCGTCGTACGCATTGTAAGTCACCGCGTTTGGAACGATTGGATTTTCCGACAACTTTGTGCGACCGTGTGTATGCAAGGCAAGTTTGGGCCAAAATCCGTCAGAAAAAATCAGACGGATTTTGTCGGCGGAAAGTCCGACCTTGTGTACGGGGCATTAGAAAATCGACTGATCGCTCGACCGACGACCAACGAAACCGCGTTCGTTGGTCGAAATCGTCGGCAACGTTAATCGATCAAAAACAAATCTTTATTAGAGCAATTGATTTCATACGTAGTGTTGACGCCTCACGTACAAGTGGGGCTGTCTTCTGGTTCCGCTCATGCGTGATAATGTTCACAAGATGTTTTACGGGCGACCTTCACACCAACGAATCGAATATCGTTAGTTTGCAAACGATACGACACAATTTTTTTCAATTTTTTTCAATCGGTCTTTTTCGTTCACAATATCAATATCGGGTATTACTTGCTGGGCATCAACGAGTAGAAATTTGCAGAACTAAATTTTTCGCCTGATTTTTTTTATCGTGTATTCCTGCCATTGGTCTTGTTAACTTGCTGCACATTTTGCAGAGCACTTGAAGCACCAGTTTGAGTTGACACTTTTCCAATTTGTAGAAAATTTGCGTGGCAAGTTAAAGCGGAGTTCCACCCAAAAATGGAACTTCCGCTTTAAGCACTCCTAGCCCCCTTACGTGCCACATTTGGCATGTCATTTTTTTGGGGGGGGGGAGTGGGGGCTACATTAATAGGGGGACTTCCTGTCCCACTTCCTCCTTCCGCCCAGGGACCGCCTAGGCGACTCCTCCTTTCGTCTTAGGCGGCCCCTCCCTCTAGGCCAGTGATGGCAAACCTTTTTGAGCCCGAGTGCCCAAACTGAAATAAATACATTGGTTTGTGTTGCAAAGTGCCAACAAGGCAATTCGCGCGAGAGAGAGAGAGAGAGAGAGAGAGAGAGAGAGAGGGGGGGCAGAGAGATGCTGAAAGAGAGAGGGAACCGAGAGAGGGAGAGGGGCTGAGAGAGAGAGGGGGCAGAGAGAGAGAGAGGGGTGTGAGAGATATGCTGAGAGAGAGGGAGGGGTGTGTGAGAGAGATGCTGAGAGAGGGGGAACAGAGAGAGGGAGGGGGGCTGAGAGAGAGAGGGAGGGGGGCTGAGAGAGAGAGGGAGAGGGGCTGAGAGAGAGGGGTACAGAGAGAGGGGGTGTGAGAGATATGCTGAAAGAGAGAGGGAACAGAGAGAGGGAGGGGGGCTGAGAGAGAGGGAGAGGGGCTGAGAGAGAGGGGGTACAGAGAGAGGGGGTGTGAGAGATATGCTGAAAGTGAGAGGGAACAGAGAGAGGGAGGGGGCTGACAGAGAGGGAGGGGGGGTGAGAGAGGTGTGAGAGAGAGAGGGGCAACAGAGAGAAGGAGAGGGGCTGAGAGAGCGGGGTGTGAGAGAAATGCTGAGAGAGAGGTGAGCTGAGAGGAGGAACAGAGAGAGGGAGGGGAAACAGAGAAAGAGAAGGGGGACAGAGAGAGAGAGAAGAGGGACAGAGAGAGAGAAGGGAAGGGACAGAGAGAGAGAGAGAGAGGGGTGCGAGAGAGATGCTGAGAGAGGGGTGAACTGAGAGAGAGAGGGGGACACAAAGAGGGGGGGACACAAAGAGGGGGGCTGAAAGAGAGGGATGGGGGGCTGAGAGGAGAGAGAAACGTCTAGCTCTGTCCTGGACCCTCTCATGTGCCCACAGAGATGGCTCTGCGTGCCAGCTGTGGCACGCGTGCCAGCTGTGGCACGCGTGCCAGCTGTGGCACGCGTGCCATAGGTTCGCCATCACTGCTCTAGGCGATCTCCTGGGACACGTGATGGGTCCCAGGAGATCGCCTCTCCACTCCGGGAGCGCATGCCCGGCCGTGAAGCCGAACGCTGTCACGGCCGGGTGCCCAGAGTGGCAATGGAGGCGCCGGCGGAGAGGAGGGGGAAGAGGATGTGTCCGCCATAATGTCGCAGTCACAATAAAATCGCTGATCGCCGCCATTACTAGTAAAAAAAAAAATATTAATAAAAATGCTATAAAACTATCCCCTTTTTTGTAAACGCTATAACTTTTGTGCAAACCAATCAATAATCGCTAATTGTGATTTTTTTTTTACCAAAAATATGTAGAAGAATACGTTATCGGCCTAAACTGAGTAAAAAAAAAGTTTTTTTATATATTTTTTGGGGATATTTATTATAGCAAAAAAAGCAAAAAATATTGCATTGTTTCAAAATTGTCGCTCTATTTTTGTTTATAGCGCAAAAAATAAAAACCGCAGGGGGCGATCAAATACCACCAAAGAAAGCTCTATTTGTGGGGAAAAAAAGGACGCCAATTTTGTTTTGGAGCCACGTCGCACGACCGCGCAATTGTCAGTTAAAGCGACGCAGTGCCGAATCGCAAAAAGGGGCCTGGTCCTTTGGCTACCAATTGGTCCGGGGGTGAAGTGGTTAAAATAAAAAATAAAGATTAACAAAACATCTACATGTTTCCACCAACATACTAAAATAAATAAATAAACACAATAAAGGTATTTATAATCACACACACAGGTTGGACTTGGTGGACTTTTTTCTCACCTACTATGTAAAGATACATTTTCTGTAACACAATTGTTACATTTGAATTAAACCAAACATTAGCGCAGAGGACACATAGTTGCAAAAGGTGATCATTTGGAAGGTTTTGCATAGCTGTGGTGTGAATATGTCGGATGTTGAAGGTGATGTCATCCATAATGAAGGGGCTTTGTAAATGACACAACCCAATGTCAGCCGTATCATGTAATAATCGCTGTTGTCTTTGTAGCGGGCAGGAAGTCCCATATTATAACGAGGAACCTGTAAACTCAAATTAATCCGCGACTGTCAACCGGTATTTGGTGGATTTTGTGACTACTGATCCCAGGAATGGAGGCCGCTGCTTGGATACACAATAATAAGGGGAGATGTGATTGTATTCATAGACATCCTTGGTGACTGTCAGGTTTATCCTGACATCATACAATGTAATGCCATAGAGTGACATTGTTTGAGTGACATTGTTTGAGTGACATTGTTTGGGGAGTCTTGATTGACACCTGAGAATTCAGTTCCTAGCTGCTATACATCCTTCATAATTGGCACAACCAAGTGTAGTTGATGCTCTCTGGGCAACGTGCCGAAATTTACTCTAATAATCCCCATAGACTCCGGACGTCAACTATACGGACAGGGGCGTCGGGAGGGGGTGGCTAGGGGGGCTGAGGCCCCGAATGTGACCCCGAAAAGCCCAGAGTCTATGGAATGCTGCATTCCATTGTTAGCCCCGAGCGCCGGCCACCAGGACCGATCAGATCGCGAGTGCGACCGAAAGTGGGCAAGTGCCATAGCGGCCGAAAGTGGTCGAGTGCCGCAGGTCCCGCCTTCTGGAGCCTGCAGCAACAATGCCAGGACCGCGGGACGTGTGACGTTCATCTTAGCCTGCAGGCTCCAGAAGGTGGGAACGCTACATCCCCGCTCGGGTGGGCGGCTCTCCTCTCCTCCTCGGCTCAGCTCCTCTCTGACGGTGACGAGTGACTGGCTGACTGCCTGCTGTGACCGCACACCACGGCTGAGCTGAGGTAGGTTAGACACACAGTGCATTGTCAGTGTATGTAGGTGAGGCAGGTCACTGGTCAGTGTATGTAGGTGAGGCAGGTCAGTGTATAATGTAGGTCAGTGTATAATGTAGGTCAGTGTATGTAGGTGAGGCAGGTCAGTGGTCAGTGTATGTAGGTGAGGCAGGTCAGTGTATGTAGGTCAGGCAGGTCAGTGGTCAGTGTATGTAGGTCAGGCAGGTCAGTGTATAATGTAGGTCAGTGTATGTAGGTCAGGCAGGTCAGTGTATGTAGGTCAGGCAGGTCAGTGTATGTAGGTCAGGCAGGTCAGTGGATGTAGGTGAGGCAGGTCAGTGTATGTAGGTGAGGCAGGTCAGTGTATGTAGGTGAGGCAGGTCAGTGTATGTAGGTGAGGCAGGTCAGTGGTCAGTGTATGTAGGTGAGGCAGGTCAGTGGTCAGTGTATGTAGGTCAGGCAGGTCAGTGTATGTAGGTCAGGCAGGTCAGTGTTTGTAGGTCAGTGTATGTAGGTCAGGCAGGTCAGTGTATGTGTGTCAGGCAGGTCAGTGGTCAGTGTATGTGTGTCAGGCAGGTCAGTGTATGTAGGTCAGGCAGGTCAGTGTATGTAGGTCAGTGTATGTAGGTCAGGCAGGTCAGAGGTCACTGTATGTAGGTCAGGCAAGTCAGTGTATGTGTGTCAGGCAGGTCAGTGTATGTAGTTCAGGCAGGTCAGTGGTCAGTGTATGTGTGTCAGGCAGGTCAGTGTATAATGTAGGTCAGTGTATGTAGGTCAGGCAGGTCAGTGTAATGGTCAGTGTCAGGCAGGTGTGTTCACTGGTCAGCATTGATGGGCACTGGTAAGTCACACAACCCCACCACCCCAGCCCAAAAAAAAAGCTGTGTCACCCCCCCCCCCCCCCAAATCTTGGACTTCTGGTCTTTTTGCCACCTAGCAACACCCCTGCATACGGATACAATTAAACTGCCCCGTGGCACCCCTGGTAGCCATAGTTCACAGCTGCCTCTCATGTGGAGACATTTGTAGTCCCTCCGTCTCTTTTTCCTTCGTAGTTATCCCCCTTTTTTTGGTCTGATGTATAGACCTCAATTTCAAAATTGAGAAAGGAGTACGGCAAGGATGTATATTGTCACCCTACTTATTAAACCCCTATGCAGAGTACATCATGGCAAAATGCCAGGATCGATGAATCACAAGCCTAAACTAAGATCACCGGGAGAAATATTAACAACCTTAGATATGCAGACGATACCACACTAATGGCAGAAAGTGAAGAAGAACTAAAGAGTCTCTAAACCGCTTCCTGACCGCCTCATGTATATATACGTGTGCGGAATGGCACGGGCAGGCAAAATCCCGTACCTGTACGTGATCCTTTAAATGCCTGCCCGTGGGTCGCGTGCGCGCCGCCAGCGGCGCGCTCGCGACCCGGTCGGGAGCTCGGTGACCCCGGCCGCGGGACCAGCGGACCCGATCGCCGCTGGTGTCCCGCGATCGGGTTACGGAGCTGAAGAACGGGGAGAGGTATGTGTAAACAAACCTCTCCCCGCGCTTCCTACTCTGCCTGTCATTGATTGGCTGTTCCCGGTCATCGGGAAAGCCGATCAATGACGTCAGACGTCAGCCCCGCCCCCTAATGTAAAAAAAAAAACACACACGTTACAGACCATAACCCCTCCCTCCCCCTTGTGGTTAACCCCTTCACTACAACTGTCATTTATACAGGAATCAATGCATTTAAATAGCATTGATTGCTGTATAAATGACAATGGTCCCAAAAATGTGTCAAAAATGTCCGATGTGTCCGCCATAATGTCGCAGTCACAATAAAAATCGCTGATCGCCGCCATTACTAGTAAAAAAAAAAAATATTAATAAAAATGCTATAAAATTATCCCCTATTTTGTAAACGCTATAACTTTTGCGCAAACCAATCAATAATCGCTAATTGCGATTTTTTTTTTTACCAAAAAATATGTAGAAGAATACGTATCGGCCTAAACTGAGGAAAAAAAAATTTTTTTTTTATATATTTTTTGGGGATATTTATTATAGCAAAAAGCAAAAAATATTGCATTTTTTTTTTCAAAATTGTCGCTCTATTTTTGTTTAAAGCGCAAAAAATAAAAACCGCAGGGGCGATCAAATACCACCAAAAGAAAGCTCTATTTGTGGGAAAAAAAGGACGCCAATTTTGTTTTGGAGCCACGTTGCACGACCGCGCAATTGTCAGTTAAAGCAACGCAGTGCCGAATCGCAAAAAGGGGCCGGGTCCTTTGGCTGCCAATTGGTCCGGGGCTGAAGTGGTTAATGAAGGTGAAAGAGGAGAGGGCAAAAAGTTGGCCTGAAACTGAACATTAACCACTTTCCGCCTGCCACATAGCAAAAGGACGGCCGGAAAGTGGTTTCATTATCTTGACTGCCATGATAGCGCGGCGATGGTTGGTGTCATTCTGACAAACCACATCTCCAATCGAGGTAAAGAGCCTCTGAAGTAGGCTCTTTACCACGTGATCAGCTGTATCCAATCACAGCTGACCACATTGTAAACAGGAAAAAACGTGTATCGGCTTTTCCTCTACTTGCGCTGACAGACACGAGTAAAGGAGAGCCAATCGGCTGCTCTCCTGAAGGGGGGGGGGGGTCTGCACTGATTGATTATCAGTGGATGCCCACCCAGGACCACCAGGGATGCCCACCTATGGCCAGCAGGAATGCCCACCCATAACCACCAAGTAAGCCCACTAGAGCCCACCAGGGATGGGAATCATTGCCACTCTTTGCCCATCAGTGATGCCTGCCAGTGCCTCTGATCAGTGCTGCCTATCAGTGCCGCCCCATCAGTGCCACCTATGAGTGCCCATCACTGCTGCTTATCAGTGCTGCATATAAGTGCCTCATCATCAGTGCCACTTCATTTAGTGAGTGCCAATTAGTGCAGCCTCATCAGTGCAGCCTCATCAGTGCCCATCAGTGAAGGAGAACATACTTATTTACAAAGTTTTGTAACAGAAACGAAGAAAACTTTATTTTTTTTCCGAATTTTCTTTCTTTTTTTATTTGTAGCGCAAAAAATAAAAACCCCAGGAGGTGATCAAATACCACCAAAAGAAAGCTCTATTTGTGGGGGGGAAAAAATTAATAAAAATTTTGTTTGGATAAAGCGCAGCATGACCGCGCAATTGTCATTCAAAATGTGACAGCGCTGAAAGCGGAAAATTGGTCTGGGCAGGAAGGTGTATAAGTGCCCGGTATTGAAATGGTTAAGAAAACTAAGATCATGGCAAAAGTTCCCATCACTCCTTGGCAAATAGAAGGAGAAGAAATGGAAACAGTGACGGATTTTATCTTCCTAGGCTCCGGAATCACGGTAGACGGTGACTGTAGCCATGGTGTGGAAGCCTTGGGAGGGAAAGCAATGGTAAATTGATGCTTATGGCGTTGGAGAAGACTCTTGAAAGTCCCTCGGATGGCAAGAAGATCAAACCTGAACATTCACTGGAAGGACAGGTCCTGAAGCTGAAACTCAAATACTTTGGCCACCTAACGGAGGCTAAAGACCCCGATGCTGGGAAACATGGAAGGAGAAAGGAGAAGAGGACAACAGAAAACAAGATGGACAGACAGCATCATCAAAACAATGAACATGAAGTTCAGCAAGCTCCGGGAGGCAATGGAGGACAGAAAAGCCTGGCGCGCCATGGTCCATGATAGACATGCGCACAATAGAAAAATTTGTTTATTTTCATTTCGTTTCTTTCGTTTCCGTTGATTCGTAACAAATCGTAAGTCGTCGGTGTTCGTATTCTAACGATTCGTATTTTCGTTAAGAGTTATTTTTTCGTTGATTCGTTTTTCCGTTAGTTTAATTTTCGTTTATTCGAAATTCGGACGCATTCGTATTTTCGTAGATTTAGTTACATTCGTACTTTCGTGAGATTGATTTATTCGTACTTTCGTAACATTGTTTTCGTAGATTCGTAATCGGAGCATAATTCATGATTTTATGTAATGTGTATGCTATTATTACATTGTAAGAGACACGGAAAATTACGAATCGAAAAAAAAAGTTACGAATGTACGAATTTTTTCGTTCAATCCATTCGAAGCACGTTAAGCAGCGCCATTGGAAGAGACACGGAAAAATTACGAATCGAAAAAAAAAGTTACGAATGTACGAATTTTTTCGTTCAATCCATTCGAGGCACGTTAAGCAGCGCCATTGTAAGGGACACGGAAAATTACCAATTCAACAAAAAAAAAAAAGTTACGAATGTACGAGTTTTTTCATTCATTTTGATTTTCGTTGTTCCTGTTTTCATTTTTCGGATTTTCTTCTTTCGTAGTTTCGTTGTTTCTAATTTGGTTATTTCGGATTTTCGTTGTTTTTCGGATTCGTTCGATTCGAATGATTCGTTAAAATTTTTAGCGAATTGTTCGTTCATTCGTACGATAACGAATGAACGAATATAACGAATTTTAACGAAAAACGAAAAAAAACTAAACAAATTGCACATGTCTAGTCCATGAGGTCACGAAGAGTCGTACACGGCTAAACGACTGAACAAGACAAGATGGACCTCTGTTAAAAATGTACTATTTAGAAGTAAGTAAATCATTCACCCCCAACCTCTAAATGTTTGCAATTATTATTATAAAATGCCAGTAAAAAGGAAAAGTAGCGGAAAAAACTGTTTAACTCCTTCATGCCGGCCTTACGCATTTGGGAAGCCGTGTCATCTGCTGGTGTTGGGCCGCTGTGTTTTATTAAGTCCAAAGTCAGCGCAGCCCTCTAGCCAGAAATTCTAGAGCTCTTCATGCTTCCCTCTGCTGACCAGCTTTATGGAGATGCTGATTTCATTTTACAGCAGGACTTGGCACCTCCCACACTGCCAAAACTACCAATACCTGGTCACATGGTCATGGGATCACTGCGCTTGATTGACCAGCAAACTGGCCTGACCTAAATCCCATAGAGAATCTGTGGGGTATTATCAAGAGGAAGATGAGAGACACCAGACCCAACAATGCAGACAAGCTGAAGGCCGCTATCAAAGCAACCTGGGCTTCCATAACACCTCAGCAGTGCCACAGGCCGATCTCCTCCATGCCACGCCGCATTGAGGCCGGAATTCATGCAAAAGGAGCCCCGACCAAGTATTGAGTGTATACTATATACTGTACATGGACAGACTTCTCACTAAGACAACATTTCTGTATTAAAAATCCTTTTTGTTATTGGTCTCATGTAATATTTTAATTTCCTGAGATACAGAATTTTGTATTTTCACCTCGCTTGTAAGCCATAATCATCAAAATTAAAAGAAAGAAATGCATGAAATCTATCACTCTGTGTGTAACACATCTATATATAATATTTTCACTTTTTGAATTGAATTACTGAAATGAATAAAATTTTTGATGATATTCTAATCTTATGAGATGCACCTGTATATGCGTACCTAAGTGTAACGCTGGCTCCTGACGAGCATGCGCTGTTTTTCAAAGTTAAATATTCCTGAAACCACAGTTGGGTTTTGGGGCTAATTATGCCAAATTATGGTTTCAGTACCAGTCTGGCTGGACTACTTGGCCGCAGGTGTCGCTGTCACCGCCGGCAAGTATGGGAATGCAGTTTGGTCAGGTGTATTGGATACCCCTCTTTCTCTCGGAACCAGCCCAGTGGGAGTGTCACCCTGCTGTGAATTCTGGGAGAAGGTATTTAACCGGTTACCGACTGGCGCACGACGATATACATCGCCAGAATGGCACGGACAGGCAGGAGGGCATATAAATAAGTCCCTCCTTAATGCCGTCCGTGCCATCTGGAGCGCGCCGGGAGCGGCACGCTCCCGCGCCGGTCGGGACCCCCGTGAGGCCGGTCGCGGGTCCCGCGGACTCGATCGCCGCGGGGACACCCGCGATCGTCTCACGGGAAGGCTGAACGGGGAGATGCTGAAATAAACAGCATCTCCCGTTCTGCCTAGCAACTAGTGACGCCGATCTCTGCTCCCTGTGATTGGAGCAGAGATCAGCATTCACTAGCTGACAGCCACGCCCCCCCCACAGTAAGAAACACACCCCTAGGCACACTTAACCCCTACACTGCCACTCCCTGGTTAACCCCTTCACTGCCAGTGTAATTTATACAGGAATCAATGCATTTAACCACTTCAGCCACCCGGACCAATTGGCAGCCAAAGGACCAGGCCCCTTTTTGCGATTCAGCACTGCGTCGCTTTAACTGACAATTGTGCGGTCGTGCGACGAGGCTCCAAAACAAAATTGGCGTCCTTCTTTTCCCACAAATAGAGCTTTCTTTTGGTGGTATTTGATCGCCCTGCGGTTTTTATTTTTTTTTGCGCTATAAACAAAAATAGAGCGACAATTTTGAAAAAAAATCAATATTTTTTGCTTTTTGCTATAATAAATATCCCCAAAAAATATATAAAAAAACATTTTTTTTCCTCAGTTTAGGCCGATACGTATTCTTCTACATATTTTTGGTTTAAAAAAAAAATCGCAATTAGCGATTATTGATTGGTTTGCGCAAAAGTTATAGCGTTTACAAAATAGGGGATAGTTTTATAGCATTTTTATTAGTAATTTTTTTTTATTAGTAATGGCGGCGATCAGCGATTTTTATTGTGACTGCGACATCATGGCGGACACATCGGACATTTTTTTGACACATTTTTGGGACATTTTTTTTAAAACGACGCAGTGCCGAATCTCAAAAAGGGGCCTGGTCCTGGTCTGAAAGTGGTTAAGGTACTGAGATCACGTGTTTCGGGGGTTCCGGTCCAGTCCAGAAGATATCTTCTGTCTGTTTGGTCCTGGTCGTCCTGACCAGCTCCCATGGCCCTCCTGGCCTGGGGTGCGGATCCATGCAATTCTGAGTCTCGGGGCTGGATGGCCCGAGGCGAAGCAACTGAAGGGACAGGCCTGAATTGAAGTCGGGGGCCTAAGTATCCAAAAGTGGTCCGGTGCCGTCTCATCTGAGGAGAGGCCCAGCAACTGGAGAAGCATCCAGGGGAGGACTCCTCGGGAGAGGGCCACACATAAGGCTGGTTCCTCAGAAGGAGCCTGGAGGCTCAGTTGAAGGACACTTTATGGATCTACACTCATACGGTATTGCCGGACCGGCTGCGAGATACTGGTACCGTATGATAGCTCTCTAAATTTGTATAAGTCCCTCAGTTCTACATTGTTCTACCTAGCACTTCACCGGCTGCTAGGCCTAGTGAGGGGAAGTCTATCCGGGGGTTGTGTAAATCCAGCTGTGAAACGGTAATTCTCTGGATTTCTATAGTGAGAGACTTCTGATCTTTGCAGTATCCAAAAGTACCTGGACTTTCACCCTAACCCTCTACCCTACATTTAAGAGACTGTTTTATCTTTTTGAATAAATAACCCAAAAAGGAAGATAAAGTGTCAGTTTCTACATTTCTTTGGGCCATCTACCACGGGAAACCCTAGACGGAGACGAGGTGAAGAAGGTAACGGTAAGCCCAATAAAACCAGCAGCTCCTTCGGGGGTCAGTGCTACATAAGGATAAACAGAGCTGTGCTGAGAGCACAAATTGAAAGTTTGACCTCCTATTATGTGGTTTTGTTAAATCCAAAGGAAAATTGTATAAGAAAGTTGTATAATGTATCGCCAGCCTTGCAGCACAGCTGAGAGGTGATATCCCAACCTGCAATAAACTCTGTGCCTTCATGTTCTGCAGACAACTACCTCCAGCCAATCCATAACTATAAATTGATCCACCATGTGATTTCTGTCAGAAACCATGAAACAGAAATACAATTAAATCTCACTTGTTTAATAATAATAATAATAATAATAATAAAAAAAAGGTAAACAGAGTAAACGTAGTCAAAACATAGCCAGAGTTCAGGAACTGGAACGGATAGTCAAACAAGCCAAAACATCAGGGAGCCAGAGATGAGCGTAGTAGAACAGCAAACAGGATCTGGAGCCAGAAGGAATGTCAGCTAAGCAAGTCTTTAAACAGGAACACAGGAGATCATCTCCAGAGATGTGACCAAGGTGAAGGCAGAGATCATCTGGCCTGGACGGCTTAAGTAGGCAGGACTGACGAGCAGGATATCATCAACAGGCGAGTCACTGTGGAGAGATAGGAGCTGGTAATTAGCCGACAGCTGAGCGACCAGCTCAGAGAAGGAAGGGCTGAGCCCTGACAATTTCAAACCAAACCACCAATGTACCACTGCTGCTTAACTACTACAGATCCGCGCTATAGCTGAATGACAGCTACAGCGCACACCTGCTTTGCCAGGAGTACGTCCATTGACGTCCTCCCGTGCCCGAACGGCCTGGGTGCCCCCTGCAGGGTGCGTGTGGCGTGCTCTGTGGTCTATGAGACTCGCTGGATCACAGATCGGAGTAAGGGGTCGATCCGACCACTTACCACGTGATCAGCTGTCAGCCAATGACAGCTGATCATGTGATGTCAACAGAGCCGGTAGTCGGTAAAAAGCCGATCACTGGCAGCTGTGAGAGGGACATCAGTCACGATCATGGCGAGCTGCCACCAGCTCCTCAGTGCCCACCTGTGCTCCCTGTAAGTGCCACCTAGCAGTAGGCAACAGTGCCGCCTACCAGTGCCCACCACCGCCACCCATCAGTGACCACAGTGCCACCCATCAGTGCCCACAGTGCCACCTATCAGTGCCCACAGTGCCACCTATCAGTGCCCACAATCAGTGCCTCAACAACAGTGCTGCACATCAGTGTCACCTACCAGTGCCCATCAGTGCCACTCAGTGCCTTCTTATCTGTGCCCATCAGTGTCGCCTTATCTGTCCCCATCAGTGCCCATCAGTGCAGTCTCATCAGCGTATATCAATGAAGGAGAAAAATTACTTGTTTACAACATTTTATAACAAACTATTAAACATGATTTTTATTTTATCAAAATTTTCCATATTTTTTGTTTGTTTAGCAAAAAATAAAAATCCCGGCTGTGATTAAATACCACCAAAAGAAAGTTCTATTTGTGTGGGAAAAAAATGTATTTAATTTGTGTACAGTGTTGTATGACCGCGCAATTGTCATTCAAAATGCGTCAGCGCAGAAAGCTGAAAATTGGTCTGGGCAGGAGGGGGGTTTAAGTGCCCCCCCGGTATTGAAGTGGTTAATGGATAATGGATACATTATGGTGGACCACAGGAGCTCATGTTCCTCGTCTCCTTGGAGTATCCTTGATTTGGGAAGTTTGTTTAATCCCAAAAGCACCTACTGTATACCCAATGGCCAACTACGTTCATCCCATCGGATGTATTATCGGGTCTTATCTGTTCTCCTGTTTAGAATACGTTCTTGGATCTTCCTGTGGAGCAACCAAGAGCTTGTGCTGTAGTGGCAATCTCATTGGCTCGGACTATAACCCACTTGCCGTGGACTGCATTGTGATACATTTATTGTTTTCTCCATGTGCACCGATATTGTCGGAACCCCTCATTCTGGTTGTCTTTTTGTATTACGCCCAATAATAGTGAATGATTAGGGAACCCCCCACCCTTGTGGTCCTCTCGTAGGAGAAGCCTCACGTTGGATTATATGCAGTTCTGTCATCTCTGTGTTTTGATTCTCCACCTGAATTCTGCGGTTGTCAACTTATAAGTTAAAGGGGCCTTCAACTGCGGCCCCTGACATCCCCGAAGGCCACACATAATGTACAATATATGTAATGGTGGAGAGGGGTGTCAGAGACTCCAAACCTAATAGAGGAAATGAGAATCAGAGAGTGTGGACAGGATTGGTGGCGGGACAAGTTCATCTAGAGCCCAGGGTGAACATGCCAAATTGCACCCGCACCCCCCCAAGATGTATGAGCATTATGTGTTAGCAATAGCTCCCAGCCCCCTCCCCCAAAAAAAAATTGAGCACCAATCTGCATGCTTACTTCCTAAGAATAAATTCCCCCTCCTACCAGTGCAAATCCGCCCCCCTGCTGAAACCCCCCTCCCAGCACAAATCTTTGCCCCCCTTCCCCCCCCCCCAGCTCATTTACCCCAAAAAAAATTCCCCCCTCCTAGCACAAATAATCTACCCCTCAAACTTTCCCTTTTCTCTCCACCAAACCCCAATTTCCCCCCTCCCAGCACAAATTTCACTCCCCCATCCTAGCACAATTACCGCCTTTCCCAAGTTTCCCCTCCTAACACAAATACCCCCCCAAGTATCCCTACTAGCACAAATCTCCCCCCAAACAAGAATATCCCCTCCTATCACAAATCATCTACCACTCAAACTTCCCCTTCAAGCAAAAATCCTCTCCCCCAACCCAAATCCCCCCCCACCCCAGCACAAATCCCCCCCCACCCAACACAAATCCAACCCCCTCATCCTAGCACAAATCCAACCCCCTCATCCTAGCACAAATCCAACCCCCTCATCCTAGCACAAATCCAACCCCCTCATCCTAGCACAAATCCAACCCCCTCATCCTAGCACAAATCCAACCCCCTCATCCTAGCACAAATCCAACCCCCTCATCCTAGCACAAATCCAACCCCCTCATCCTAGCACAAATCCAACCCCCTCATCCTAGCACAAATCCAACCCCCTCATCCAAGCACAAATCCAACCCCCTCATCCAAGCACAAATCCAACCCCCTCATCCTAGCACAAATCAATCCCCTCCACCCAGCACAAATCCAACCCCCTCATCCTAGCACAAATCCAACCCCCTCATCCAAGCACAAATCCAACCCCCTCATCCTAGCACAAATCAATCCCCTCCACCCAGCACAAATCCAACCCCCTCATCCTAGCACAAATCCAACCCCCTCATCCTAGCACAAATCCAACCCCCTCATCCTAGCACAAATCCAACCCCCTCATCCTAGCACAAATCCAACCCCCTCATCCTAGCACAAATCCAACCCCCTCATCCTAGCACAAATCCAACCCCCTCATCCTAGCACAAATCCAACCCCCTCATCCTAGCACAAATCCAACCCCCTCATCCAAGCACAAATCCAACCCCCTCATCCAAGCACAAATCCAACCCCCTCATCCAAGCACAAATCCAACCCCCTCATCCTAGCACAAATCCAACCCCCTCATCCTAGCACAAATCCAACCCCCTCATCCTAGCACAAATCCAACCCCCTCATCCAAGCACAAATCCAACCCCCTCATCCAAGCACAAATCCAACCCCCTCATCCAAGCACAAATCCAACCCCCTCATCCAAGCACAAATCCAACCCCCTCATCCTAGCACAAATCAATCCCCTCCACCCAGCACAAATCCAACCCCCTCATCCTAGCACAAATCCAACCCCCTCATCCAAGCACAAATCCAACCCCCTCATCCTAGCACAAATCCAACCCCCTCATCCCAGCACAAATCCAACCCCCTCATCCTAGCACATGGTTTCTCTGCAGAATTGTGACTCATTTTGCCCTCTCTAGCTTTAGTAAATAACCCCCCCCCCTAAGTGTTTCAGTGAAGGGGGGTGCATTTAAAAGGCAGACCTTTCCTGGAGCATGAGGGCCACTTTAGGTCAGGCAGACATGATCTGGCCACATTCATGTTAAACTCGTTGCGGCGTTCTTCATAAACACGTACCCATGGCACAACAATACATACATATACATACAGCATATATCGATGTAACTGGGTAGGAAACAGACGGAGGTTTGAGCTACAGAGTTCTGTAAGCAACAGGCTTTATTTTAACAGCCGGGACGCGGAAGTCCCTGGAAAATACATTAAAAGGTGACAAGAGCGCCATCTTCTGGCTACATATAAAATGCAAAGTATTTCTGCCTTAGTCATGATGACCATAATGAAATATACTTTCCCTTTATTGTGATTAGTCAGTATAGGTACAGACAGGACTGCTGTAAATTAACCATTTGCCTACTGGGCATTTTCACCCCCTTCCTGCCCAGGCCAATGCTAAAAGAACCAGCTGATTATCCCAGAGTCAAAGACTTATGCCCCGTACACACGGTCGGATTTTTTCCGACGGAAAATGTCCTATCGGACCATGTTGTCGGAAATTCCGACCGTGTGTAGGCTCCATCGGACTTTTTCCGTCGTATTTTCCGACGGACAAAGTTTTATCTCCTGCTCTCAAATTTTCCGACAACAAAGTCCTATCGGACTTTTTCCGATCGTGTGTAGCGAATTCCGACGGACAAAGTGCCACGCATGCTCAGATCACATTACAAGACCAAAGCTATTGGCTACTAGCCTCTACGTAGTCCCGTCGTACGCAACGAACGTCACCACGTTCAGAATGATCGGATTTTCCGACAACTTTGTCCGTCCGTGTGTATGCAACACCAGTGTCGGAAAAAATCAGTCGGAAAAAATCTGATGGATTTTGTGGTCGGATTTTCCAACCGTGTGTACGGGGCATAACAGTGCAGCTCTCATCTGAAGACAGATAACGAATCCGAATGAATACGTATTCATATGTTCTGTTATTAACTAGTAAGTCATTTCCTTATCCCAAAACTGACTTTGTTGGGCCGCGCACATATGAATTAACCCCTTCCATACTGGGGCACATTCACCCCCTTCCCGCCCAGGCCAATTTTCAGCTTTCTGCGCTGTCACACTTTGAATGACAATTACGAGGTCATGTAACACTGTGCTCAAATTACATTTTTATCATTTTTTTTCACAGTGGTATTTAATCACCACTGAGTTTTTTTACTTTTTGCTAAACATACAAAAAAAAAGGCTGAAAATTTTGAAAAAAAATATAAACGTTTTTCTTAGTTTCTAAATAAGTCATTTTTCTCCTTCACTGATAAGCACTGAGGCGGCACTGAGGCGGCACTGATGGGCACTGATGAGGGGGCACTGATGGGTGGCACTGATGGGTGGCACTGATGGGCAGAACTGATAGGTCACACTGACAGGCATCACTGGTAGGGACTGATGGGCACTGACAGGCTGCACTGATGGGCACTGACAGGCAGCACTGATGGGCACTGACAGGCCACACTGATGGGCACTGACAGGCCGCACTGATGGGCACTGACAGGCAGCACTGATGGGCACTGACAGGCAGCACTGATGGGCACTGACATGCAGCACTGATGGGCACTGACAGGCATCACTGATGGGCACTGACAGGTTGGACTGATGAGGCTGCACTAATAGGCGGCACTAATGGACACTGACAGGCATCACTGATGGGCACTGACAGGCAGCACTGATGGGCACTGACATGCAGCACTGATGGGCACTGACATGCAGCACTGATGGGCACTGACAGGCATCACTGATGGGCACTGACAGGTTGCACTGATGAGGCGGCACTGATAGGCGGCACTAATGGACACTGACAGGCAGCACTTATGGGCAGTGGGCACAGATTGGCAGCACTTGTGGGCACTGTTGGGGCTGCACTGACACTGTAATCAGGATAAGTGCCCCGATTATCAGTGTAGATGTCTCTTGTGTGGATTTTCTGGTTATCGGCTCTCCTTGTGCGCTCTCAGTGTGAGGAAAGTAATGCAGATAATGGGCAAATACTGTTTACACTGTGATCAGCTGTGATTGGCTCTCTACCCTGATCTGTGATCAGCTGTGATTGGCTCTCTACCCTGATCTGTGATCAGCTGTGATTGGCTCTCTACCCTGATCTGTGTCCAAAACAAAACAGAAAAATATATAAACATAACAAATAAAGAAATGCTAATAATGAAGCACTTTGAACACCATTTCTAAAATACCAGGAAGACAGTTGTAATGGGGGGTGAAGCCTTTTTAGGTGATTTTTCCTGCTTGGATCTCTAAGACCTGGGGGGGGGGGGGGGGGGGGTAACATGATGTGTGGATGGCTGTGAGCACCCCCATGACATGGCCTATGTTTGCTATGCTGAACAACCCTGTTCAATCTCTGTATTTGCAGATGATACTAAGCTAAGCAGGGAAATAACTTCTCCGCAGGATCGATAGTTTCAAGAAACTATTAGATAATCACCTGAATGACCGCAACATACAGGAATATACAATGTAATACTGACATATAATCACACACAGAGGCTGGACTTGATGGACTTGTGTCTTTTTTCAAACCTCACCTACTATGTAATACTATGTAACTATCTCCAGGCGTTGGATTGCGAGGGATCTGAAAGCCGCGCTCCAAGCTGGCTCTCCGGTTACCATTAAGCTGAGTGCCTCGTCTATTTTTATCATCTGCTCTTCGCCAGGATCAGTCGCTTTTAATTATACACTGCCTGCACTTCACACCCGGAGAGACTGCGGCCTTCTACAGGCGGATAAGAAATGGAGATCAATGGAGTATTTAAAGTGGGGGGGGGGGGGTTTCCTGATTTTAGAAGGTTTTGCGATGCAGAGATTAACCCCTTCGTGACCGAGGTGGAGCAAATCTGAACCCCCTGAGCAAATAAAGTGCAACGCTCTAACCATCCATCCAAACCAAAACAGAGAAACATGTAAACATACAAAATAAAGAAGTGCTAATAACCAATAAATATGTGAAAAAATTGATTCTCCCAACTGTCCGATGTATAGTCAGCCCAATTAATGTATTATATTAAAGTGCGTAAAAAACAGAAGATACAAAGTGTCTTTTATCATAAAAACGGTGACAGTCGCAGTGAATTCCATCAAATTCACAGCAAATCTTCTGTAAATCTTCTAGAGATTTGTCTAAACATTTGTTTCATTTTTGCTTCAGATTCATTCATGAAATAAATCATTTCATTTTTTTCACAACCATTATGTTAGGATGATTGGTTTTTGGAATTTGTTTCATATATTTGTTGTTCGGATTCGATTCATATTTTCGGAAGATCGTCTCTATTTGTTACTTCAGGAGATTTCTTATGTACTCCGAGTCATCCCTGCTAGCCCCACCCACAGAGAGCAATGTGGGATGGACCCTAATATCGACCCCGAACCTTAATGTCTAACACTAATATTAACCCCTAATCCTAATATTAACGCCTAACCCTAATATTGACCCCTAATCCTAATATTAACCCTAATCCTAACCCCCAACCCTAATATTAACCCCTACCCCTACTATTGACCCCTAACTCTAATCCTTACAATAATATTAAACACTAACCCTAATATTGACCCCTGATCCTAACCCCATATCCCTAATACTGACTCCTAATCCTAACCCCTAACCCTAATATTAACCCCCAAGCCTAATCCTAACTATAATATTGCCCCCTAACCGTAACCCTTATATTAACCCCCAACCCTAATCCTAATTCGTAACCCTAATATTAATCCCTACTATTGACCCCTAACTCTAATCCTTACCCCAACTAGACATGTGCAATTCGTTTCGTTTTTTTTTTTTTTCGTTTTTCTCGTTCATTCGTTATCGTACGAATGAACGAACGATCCGCTAAAAATTTTAACGAATGTTCGAATCGAACGAATCCGAAAAACAACGAAAATCCGAAATAACCAAATTAGAAACAACTAAACCGCGAAAGAAGAAAATCTGAAAAAACGAAAACGGGAACAACGAAAATCAAAATGAACGAAAAAATTCGTACATTCGTAACTTTTTTTTTTTTTGTTGAATTGGTAAATTTTCCGTGTCTCTTACAATGGCGCTGCTTAATCGTGCTTCGAATGGATTGAACGAAAAAATTCGTACATTCGTAACTTTTTTTTTCGATTCGTAATTTTCCGTGTCTCTTAAAATGTAATAATAATAGCATACACATTACATAGAATTACGAATTATGCTCCGATTATGAAAACAATGTTACGAAAGTACGAATAAATCAATCTTATGAAAGTACGAATGTAACTAAATCTATGAAAATACGAATGCGTCCGAATTTCGAATAAACGAAAATTAAACTAACGGAAAAACGAATCAACGAAAAAATAACTCTTACGAAAATACGAATTGTTACGAATACGAACACCGGCGACTTACGAAATTACGAATCGTTACGAATCAACGGAAACGAAAGAAACGAAACGAAAATAAACGCATTTTTCTGTTGTGCACATGTCTAACCGTAACCCTTATATTAACCCCCAACCCTAATCCTAATCCGTAACCCTAATATTAATCCCTACTATTGACCCCTAACTCTAATCCTTACCCCAACCCTAATATTAAACACTAACCCTAATATTGACCCTAACCCTAATATTAACCCCCAAGCCTAATCCTGACCCCCTAACCCTAATATTGACCCCTAACTCTAATCCTTACCCATAACCCTAATATTAAACACTAACCCTAATATTGACCCCTGATCCTAACCCCTATCCCTAATATTGATACCTAATCCTAACAGTAAGCCCTAACCCTAACCCAAATATTAACCCCTAACCCTAATATTAACCATTACCCCTAATATCTACCCCTAACTCTAATCCTTACCCCTAACCCTAACATTGAACCTTAACTCTAATTCTTACCCCTAACCCTAATATAAGCCCATTCCATTAACCCCCTAACCCTAATATGAACACCTAATCCTAATATTAACCTCTAATCCTAACCCTAATATTGACCCCTCACCTAACAAAATAAATACATAAAATTAAGCAAATAAATTAAAATAAATAAATTAAACCCTAACCATAGCCTTTAACGGTTTATAAAAAAAAAATTAAAAATAATAAATAAATTATATTTATAAATAAATTATAAAGAAAGGAAATAAAAAAAAATGAAAAAACATAGCAACAAATGATGAAACAGATGATATTTTAAAAAAAAAACACCAAAGCTCGCTGTACAAAAATGCTCAAAAACGGATATCAAACGCCTGAAAAAACACCAAAAACGCAACGCAGCGCTCAGGTGTGAAGGCAGCCTAAGTCTCTTCATTTCTTAGCTCTACGCTTTCTTTGTATCATTTTATATAATCTCCTTGTATTGCACTCTTTTACTTCTACTTTGTGTTCACAAAATCAGTAAAACTTTTTGTAAAATGAGAAATTGTCTGTTTTGCTGGGAGGATGATATCCATTCCGGACGAAACGCGCTCGGAGAACAACGTCACCGAAGTGATTGGTATTCAGATTGACCTTTTTTTTTTTCTTTGTTTACCACAAAGTACAGAACGTCTTTATAGTGCAAATGGAGCTCTTCCTGTGTTTTGTGCATCCCGGCCTCTGGAATACAATGGAAGGTCGTCTTTATGGAAATCACAAAGTGAATCAATGGCGCACACAGCCCTGGAGTGCAGATCGCCGACTATTGATGACTATTGATGACTATTGATGGTGTCAGTATAACCACTTGCCAACGGCTTAACTGTAAATATACATCATTACTTTGACGTTAAATACCGGGGTTATGGCTGCAGCTAGCTGCCATAACCCCGGTATTTTTATTTACAGCAGGCGGCCGGCTTTCCCATAAAAGTGGTCCCAGCAGCAACTTCCCCCCAGGATCACTTATAGGCGGTGGGAGAGGGGAGAGGTCCCCCCCCTCCTGCCACTTCCCGTTCGTTTCCGAGCTTACCGGAGCCATTGGAAAGCCCGGAACCAATCCAATACGGCCCATGGCTAGGCAGGAAGTCGAGTGAGGGCAAGATAGCCCCTATTCGGCTCTATGCCCTTGGAGGACCGGAGTGACGTCTGATGTCACTTCCTGTCCTGGGGCTTAAAGAGAGTAAAAGTCAAAGTAGTATTTTTTTTTATTGCTTTTAAGGGGGTGGCAGGATTTGTGCTAGGAGGGGAAATTTGGGCGATGGGGGGGGGGGGGTCTGTGCTAGGAGGGGGGATGCGGGGGTTTGTGCTGAGAGGGGGGATTTGGAGGGGTAATTTGAGTAGAGGATTTGTGCTAGACAATGGGATCTGGTAGAGGGGGAGGGCATTTGTGCTAGGAGGGATTTTCTTTTTGGTGGGGGGGGGGGGGGGTGGCGGGATTTGTGCTAGTATGATTGAAGGGGTTTTGTGCTAGGAGGGGAAATTTGGGACAGTAGAGGGGGGGGGGGATTTGTGCTGATAGGGGAGATTTGGAGGGGGGATGTGTACTTGGAGGGGAAATTTGAGGAGTAGAGGATTTGTTCTAAGTGGAGTGTTTTTTTTTTGGGGGGGGGGGGGTGGGGGGGGGGGGGGGGGGTAGAGAGGACTTGAGCTGGAAGGAGGGCAAAGATTTGTGCTGGGAGGGGGGATTTCAGTGGGGGTGGATTTTTCCTAGGAGGAGGGGGAATGTATGCTTAGTTATTAAGTGTGCAGATTAGTGCTCTATTTTTGGGGGTGCATCTTGGGGGGGAGGGGCACATAGTTTGGCTTTAGATGACCTTTTCCCGGCTCTGATGTCGGCCATGATGAGGTCATCACCGGCCTCTTCATCATTACTTGGTAGGACCAGGGCACTTTGGTAGAGGGTGGGACCATAATGCACTCACAGCATGTCATTCAACCTGGAGCACTGAGGACATCTTGTGGCAAAAATTAGATACAGCAGGGAGAGCCCCAGAGAGGAGGTGAGTACTGCGGCCATAGCTGCAATATTTTTATTTTTCTGATGGGGACCTTTAAAATACGTTTAATAAACGAAATGAAACCAAACAAATTCCAAAACGGAATTAGTAACATAAAGAATCTATCCGAAGCGAAACTAAACTACATTTTCCGCACGTGTCTAGTCAGCAGGACAGCCAGGCAACGAGCATTTTTAAAAAAAAATAACAATAAAAATACTATGATACTTAGCGCCATATAGTGGCCAAATGCAGTATTCTCCACTTTAATTCAATGAAAAACATTCGATCAGCGCAGGAGAAATTTAAAAGGGGGGGGGAGGGATTTATTAAAAATAATAAAAACACTATGATACTTAGCGCCCTCTAATGGCCAAATGCAGTATTTTCCACTTTTATTCAATGAATAACATTCGATCAGCACAGGAGAAATTTGAAGGGGGGGGGGGCATTTCATTAAAAATAACAATAAAAACACTATAATCAATAGCGCCATCTAGTGGCCAAATGCAGTATATTCCACTTTAATTCAATGATAAACATTCGATCAGCACAGGAAACAGCCCCACAGATCCACTGTACCTACACTTCCACTGGATGAATTGCCAAATCTTTTACAAATACATCCCTAGGTGAGCTTTGTGTGTTTTTTCCAGATCTGTGCAGTCATCCAGTGTGAGACTTCCTGTAATAAAGACCGCTCACAGCTGCTCTCTCTCCTTGTGCAGGGAGACCCGTCTCATCTCCGCCCCCCTCCTGTCGTTTTCTGAAGTGGGTGGGGCCTGCTGGGCCCCTCCCACAGCTCTGCTATCTCCATTGTGATGATATATATACAAAGGTAATATGTGGGTTTTGTAAAGGAATTCTTGCACAAGAAGGGGTATATTTATGGCTATTTATATATAATATATCCAAAAATAGGATAATATTAGGATATTAGGATTATATATATATATATATATATATATATATATATATATATAAATGTATTAGTATATATACTGTATATAATAATAGGAAAATATTAAGATATTAGGATTATAGGATATCATATATATATATATATATATATATATAGTATATATATATATTATATATATATATATATATATATATATATATATATATATATTGATTTATTTGAATTTGTATATATATATATTAAATCCTAATATGCTGTTATCCTATTTTTTGGATATATAATATATAAATAGCCATCAATAAAACCTACAAATTTTTTTAATATATTTCAAATAGCAATACAATATTTGTATATATATACACCAATACATTATAATTATATATATATATATATATATATATATATATATATATATATATATATATATATATATAAAATGGATTAGTATATACTGTATATATACTGTATATAATAATAGGAAAATATTAAGATATTAGGATTATAAGATATATTATATATAGATATGTTTTATATATATATACATAAATACAGATAATACATATATTATGTATTAGTGTATATATATATATATATATATAGTTATTGAGAAATATATTGCAGGTTTTTGTGTGCGGAGTTTGGCTTTAATATGCAGTTTGTATTATAAGGGAGGTGATATGTATCGCACACGTTTTGCACCTTCCTGTACACTGTAATCAGCGACTGCTCACAAATCTGTAAATAAGAGTCAATGCGAGAAAAACAAACACACCAACAAAAAAAAAAAAATATATATATATATATATATGAAAAAACTTCGTTATCAATAAAGTTTTCCAATTTTTGAACATCAAGTCACGTGACAGTACAGCGCCTTACAGAAGAAAACAAAACAAAATAAAGCCCTTCTGTAAAGAGTGTCCTCAGTCCCGTACATAAGGTGACCATCGGCGGCCATTTTTGCGAAGCCTCATATCTCCTTCACGGGTGAAGCGGACGTGAAGTCCTGGGAGCAAGGTGGCGCTCTAGGGTTCGGCACGTGACGTGTCACGTGACGCGTTAGGCCAGCGTGCGGAGGCTGCGCATGCGCGGTACGCGTCGGGTGTTTCGTCAGATTCAGCAACCCTTCGAACGGAAGTGACGTTCCGTCGCCGCCATCTTGCTACACCCCGCACTCCCTCCACAGTAAGAATACAGTGAGTCGGGGAAAGCGGACATCTTGTTACACCCACCGGATTTTTTGCGTTTTACACTTATTTTTAACACTACAGTGAGTTTATATAGTGAAGTGCAGTACTTAGAACGCAGTCTAACTGGTTAGATGTTGAATTTTAAAAGCAGCGGCAAGCCTGCTGATCTCACAGCTGTGTTAATCTGACAGAAGTTCGCTGGTTTTAAAATTCAACATTTAAACATTCGGTCGGAGTTCTAAGTGCTGTATTCCACTATATAAACTCACTTTACTGTTAAAAATAAGTGTAAAATGCAAAACTCCGGTGGGTGTAACAAGATGTCCGCTTCCCACCTTCTCAGTGTATACTATGGAGGAGTGCGGGGTGTAGCAAGATGGCGGCGACGGAACGTCACTTCCGTTGCACATTCTGACTGGTCGCCTAATCTGATGAAGCACCGGCGGCTGTCCCCCACCAGTGTACCAGGGCAGAGATGGCTGAGGCGCAGAGCGCGGTGTGGGGGTTGGTGGAGGAATTCGTCACCGGAGAGCGGGACGGAGCGGCGGAGGAGGTGTCCTCAGGTAACCGGGGAGAGGGGGGAAGGGAGCAGACACTGCCTACAGAGATCATTATTAGGGGGGTCATGTCCATCCCCATCACCCACAACACTGAAGAAATGACACTTGTTTACAATGTAAAGTAGTGAGTGTACAGCTTGTATAACAGTGTAAATTTGCCGTCCCCTCAAAATAACTCAACACACAGCCATTAATGTCTAAACCGCTGGCAACAAAAGTCAGTACACCCCTAAGTGAAAATCTCCAAATTGGACCCAATTAGCCATTTTCCCTCCCCCGGTGTCATGTGACTCGTTAGTGTTACAAGGTCTCAGGTGTGAATGGGGAGCAGGTGTGTTAAATTTGGTGTTATTGCTCTCACTCTCCCACACTGGTCACTGGAAGTACAACATGGCACCTCATGGCAAAGAACTCTCTGAGGATCTGAAGATAAGAATTGTTGCTCTACATAAAGATGGCCTAGGCTATAAGAAGATCGCCGAGACCCTGAAACTGAGAGACCCTGAAACTGATCTGCAGCACGGTGGCCAAGACCATACAGCGGTATAACAGGACAGGTTCCCCTCAGAACAGGCCTCGCCATGGTCCACCAAAGAAGTTGAGGTCACGTGCTCAGCGTCATATCCAGAGGTTGTCTTTGGGAAATAGACGTATGAGTGCTGCCAGCATTGCTGCAGAGGTTGTAGGGGTGGGGGGGTCAGCCTGTCAGTGCTCAGACCATACGCCGTACACTGCATCAAATTGGTCTGCATGAAGGAAGCCTCTTCTAAAGATGATCCACAAGAAAGACCACAAACAGTTTGCTGAAGACAAGCAGACTAAGGACACGGATTACTGGAACCATGTCCTGTGGTCTGATGAGACCAAGATAAGTATTTGGTGTCAGATGGTGTCAGGCGTGTGTGGGGGCAACCAGGTGAGGAGGACAAAGACAAGTGTGTCTTGTCTACAGTCAAGCATGGTGGTGGGAGTGTCATGGTGGGGGGAGTGTCATGGTGGGGGGAGTGTCATGGTGGCGGGATTGTCATGGTCTGGGGCTGCATGAGTGCTGCCGGCACTGGGGGGCTACAGATCATTGAGGGAACCATGAATGCCAACATGTACTGTGACATACTGAAGCAGAACATGATCCCCTCCCTTCAGAGACTGGGCCGCAGGGCAGTATTCCAACATGATAACCACCCCAAACACACCTCCAAGACCACCACTGCCTTGCTAAAGAAGGTGAGAGTAAAAGGTGATGGACTGGCCAAGCATGTCTCCAGACCTAAACCCTATTGATCATCTGTGGGACATCCTCAAATGGAAGGTGGAGGAGTGCAAGGTCTCCAACATCCACCAGCTCCGTGATGTCGTCATGGAGGAGGGGAAGAGGACTCCGGTGACAACCTGTGAAGCTCTGGTGACCTCCATGCCCAAGAGGGTTAAGGCAGTGCTGGGAAATAATGGTGGCCACACAAAATATTGACACTTTGGGCCCAATTTGGACATTTTCACACCTGAGACCTTGTAACACTAACGAGTCACATGACACCGGGGGAGGGAAAATGGCTGATTGGGCCCAATTTGGATATTTTCACTTAGGGGTGTACTGACTTTTGTTGCCAGCGGTTTAGACATTAATGGCTGTGTGTTGAGTTATTTTGAGGGGACGGCAAATTTACACTGTTATACAAGCTGTACACTCACTACTTTACATTGTAGACAAGTGTCATTTCTTCAGTGTTGTCACATGAAAAGAATTACAGAAATGTGAGGGGTGTACTTACTTTTGTGAGAGAGCTATATATATGTATTTGTATTCAACTTTGTAACTAAAATCTTGAATATTAATTTAATTTGGCCATTATTGGCAGCTTTAGCGCAAGAAAAGTTCAAGGAAAAAGCATCCCTTTAAATTCCCTATGTATGTCGTCGCACTGGTCTGTTGCGCTTCCGTTGTGGTGTTTAAAAATGTTGCTTGCTGAATTTGTGGTCATTTACCCACTTCAGCCCCGGACCAATTGGCAGCCAAAGGACCAGGCCCCTTTTTTGCGATTCGGCACTGCGTCGCTTTAACTGACAATTGCGCGGTCGTGCGACGTGGCTCCCAAACAAAATTGGCGTCCTTTTTTTTTCCCACAAATAGAGCTTTCTTTTGGTGGTATTTGATCGCCCCTGTGGTTTTATTTTTTGCGCTATAATCAAAAATAGAGCGATAATTTTGAAAACAATGCAATATTTTTACTTTTTGCTATATAAATATCCCCAAAAAATATATATAAAAATTATTTTTTTTCCTCAGTTTAGGCCGATACGTATTCTTCTACATATTTTTGGTAAAAAAAAATCGCAATTAGCGATTATTGATTGGTTTTGCGCAAAAGTTATAGCGTTTACAAATAGGGGATAGTTTTATAGCATTTTTATTAATATTTTTTTTTTTTACTAGTAATGGCTGCGATCAGCGATTTTTATTGTGACTGCGACATTATGGCGGACACATCGGACATTTTTGACACATTTTTGGGACATTTGTCATTTATACAGAAATCAGTGCTATTTAAATAGCACTGATTCCTATGTAAATGACAGTTGTAGTGAAGGGGTTAACCACTAGGGGGCGGGGAGGAGTCAGTGTGACGTGTTGTGTTTTTTTTTTACAGTAGGGGGGCGTGGCTGTACGTCTGACGTCATTGATCGGCGTTCCCGATGACAGGGAACCGCCGATCACTGACAGGCAGAGTAGGAAGCGCAGGGAGAGGTTTGTTTACATAGACCTCTCCCCGTTCTTCAGCTCCGTAACCCGATCCCGGGATACCAGCGGCGATCGGGTCCGCTGGTCCCGCGGCCACGGAGCTCCCGACCGCGCGACCCACAGGCAGGCACATGCACGATCACGTACAGGTACGTGATTTTGCCTGCCCGTGCCATTTTGCCGACGTATATTTGCGTTAGGCGGTCGGGAAGCGGTTAAAAAAAAAAAAAATTAATAAAAATCACCAAAAACGCATCAAGGACGCCTCCATGTTATGTTTTTGAAGCAGGTTTTTTGAGTCACGAGACCTATGGAAAAACACTCCATAAGCACAATAACATTTTTGGCATCATTATTGCCGCCTTTTTCTTTATCGGCAAAAAATAAAATAAAAAAATTTCGGCTGACGTGTTTCGGCCGCCGAAATTTTGGTGCATCTCTACCCGGAAGCCTCGGTTTCCCTGCAGACGTCATGTAAAGATTTGTTGTGAGCGCTCCGTGTTCTGGAAGAACGGACAGAAATGTTCACCGCCGACCTTTTATACAGGGGATCGTCTGTGGGGCGTTTGGGCGGTCATGGCCGGGGGGGGGTTGGGGCGGTCATGGCCGGGGGGGGGGGGGTTGGGGCGGTCATGGCCGGGGGGGGGGGGGTTGGGGCGGTCATGGCCGGGGCGGTCATGGCCGGGGGGGGGGGGTTGGGGCGGTCATGGCCGGGGGGGGGGGGGGGTTGGGGCGGTCATGGCCGGGGGGGGGGTTGGGGCGGTCATGGCCGGGGCGGTCATGGCCGGGGGGGGGGGGGGGTTGGGGCGGGCGGGGCCGGGGCGGGCAGGGCCGGGGGGGGGGGGGGGTGGGGCGGTGGGGGGGGGGGGGGGGGGGGGGGGGGGGGGGGGGGGGGGGGGGGGGGGATGGCCGGGGGGGGGGGGGGGGGGGGGGGGGGGGGGGGGGGGGGGGGGGGGGGGGGGGGGGGGGGGGGGGGGGGGGGGGGGGGGGGGGGGGGGGGGGGGGGGGGGGGGGGGGGGGGGGGGGGGGGGGTTGGGGCGGTCATGGCCGGGGGGGGGGGTTGGGGCGGTCATGGCCGGGGGGGGGGGGGTTGGGGCGGTCATGGCCGGGGGGGTTTGGGCGGTCATGGCGGGGTTGGGAGGTCATGGCCGGGGTTCGGCAATCCTGGCCGGGTTGACGTAAAAATATTTTCTGCTCAAGTCTGACAGCTTGCAGAATTTTTTTTTTAATTTAATTTTTTTTTAATATTTTTCTTGCTGGCATTATTTTAATTTTTTTATTTTTTTGCTATGCTGAGATCAGTTTGTGTGATTGTAACAGAGAGGTGTTATTTCTTACTGCGGCTGGCCTGTGTTTCCTGTTTCTTATTATCTTAAATTTAGAGCGAGCGAACGCTTCCTGCAAGCGTGCAGGTGGGGAGGGTGACCTCACTTAGGACTTGTTTACACAGGCGGTTGGGGGGGGGGGGGGGTGTAGAAGCAGCAGAGGCAGGTCTTTAGCACCCCTCTCTTTCCAAGTTGGAAATGGCAGCTGTATGATGGGTGTGGCCATTCTGCTGCAGCCACAATACTTTACGTTGTGGCACGGCAAAAATGATACCCCTCCCCCAGTGGCATTTGATGGGTGGTACTGCCTGACAAAAGCAACAGATTCAACTGAATGGGCCCGTGCCTCAGCCACCCCACAAGGCACACAGTTGCTGCACAGTGTTACAGGCTGTTAGGGGATAAAACAGGCAGTGAGGAGGCGACACAACCCCCCCCCCCCCCCCCCCCCCCCCCCCTCACCACCTGTGAGAGAGCCAATAGGCAGCTTGTGTTTTTGAGACGCCCATAACATAGCTGCTTGCACTCTTGTCCCCCCCCCCGAATGTTATTTTACATATGCCATGGTGTGCCTAAGGGCTCTTCCACACTGGCGGTCAAAGGGTGGTAAAAACAGGAGGCGGAGTCTTGGTTTTAGTGACCGGTGACATCACTGAGAATGCAGCCTATCCATTCACTAGAGAGCGGTGACATCACTGAGAATGTAGCCTATCCAATCACTAGAGAGCAGTGACATCACTGAGAGTGCAGCCTATCCAATCACTAGAGAGCGGTGACATCACTGAGAATGCAGCCTATCCATTCACTAGAGAGCGGTGACATCACTGAGAGTGCAGCCTATCCAATCACTAGAGAGCGGTGACATCACTGAGAATGCAGCCTATCCAATCACTAGAGAGCGGTGACATCACTGAGAATGCAGCCTATCCATTCACTAGAGAGCGGTGACATCACTGAGAATGCAGCCTATCCATTCACTAGAGAGCGGTGACATCACTGAGAATGCAGCCTATCCAATCACTAGAGAGCGGTGACATCACTGAGAATGCTGCCTATCCAATCACTAGAGAGCGGTGACATCACTGAGAATGCAGCCTATCCAATCACTAGAGAGCGGTGACATCACTGAGAATGCAGCCTATCCAATCACTAGAGAGCGGTGACATCACTGAGAATGCAGCCTATCCAATCACTAGAGAGCGGTGACATCACTGAGAATGCAGCCTATCCAATCACTAGAGAGCGGTGACATCACTGAGAATGCTGCCTATCCAATCACTAGAGAGTGGTGACATCACTGAGAATGCAGCCTATCCATTCACTAGAGAGCGGTGACATCACTGAGAATGCAGCCTATCCAATCACTAGAGAGCGGTGACATCACTGAGAATGCTGCCTATCCAATCACTAGAGAGAGGTGACATCACTGAGAATGCAGCCTATCCAATCACTAGAGAGCGGTGACATCACTGAGAATGCAGCCTATCCAATCACTAGAGAGCGGTGACATCACTGAGAATGCAGCCTATCCAATCACTAGAGAGCGGTGACATCACTGAGAATGCAGCCTATCCAATCACTAGAGAGCGGTGACATCACTGAGAATGCAGCCTATCCAATCACTAGAGAGCGGTGACATCACTGAGAATGCTGCCTATCCAATCACTAGAGAGTGGTGACATCACTGAGAATGCAGCCTATCCATTCACTAGAGAGCGGTGACATCACTGAGAATGCAGCCTATCCAATCACTAGAGAGCGGTGACATCACTGAGAATGCTGCCTATCCAATCACTAGAGAGAGGTGACATCACTGAGAATGCAGCCTATCCAATCACTAGAGAGCGGTGACATCACTGAGAATGCAGCCTATCCAATCACTAGAGAGCGGTGACATCACTGAGAATGCAGCCTATCCAATCACTAGAGAGCGGTGACATCACTGAGAATGCAGCCTATCCATTCACTAGAGAGCGGTGACATCACTGAGAATGCAGCCTATCCAATCACTAGAGAGCGGTGACATTACTGAGAATGCAGCCTATCCAATCACTAGAGAGAGGTGACATCACTGAGAATGCAGCCTATCCAATCACTAGAGAGCGGTGAGTTGCACAATCTCTCGTTGGCGTTCTCTTGCGTTGGCAGAGCTCGGCTCTCCGACGTTCTCCATAAACACATTTATATCTCTTCTGGAAGTCTTGTTTCTCTTGTGTCCCGTGGAAAGTCACATTATGGGACTTCCATCTGCAAACCTCTAATCTGGTGTGCCAGCAGTGTGCCAGCAGTGCCCGGTGTGCGTCCCGACTACAATCTGCTAATTGCAAATGGAAAAAACTAATTTGAATGGCACTTGAGACTTCGGGGATCTGCATTAGAACTTTATGACCAACACTGTGCAAATAATTGGGGCAGGAAACTTCCTTTCCGACTCACTGCTGGCAAGGAGGCGGCAGAGGTCATTCCAATATTGGCAGGCGCTGTGTACCTGGCGCTGTGTACCTGGCGCTGTGTACCTGGCGCTGTGTACAGCACTGAGGGTACTTTAGGCCACCCTGTGAATGATACAGACAAGCCGCGCAGAGGAGTCGGCAAACCTTACTTTCCTATAGGGAGTGCGGAATGTTTCCTGTCCTGTACTTCCTATATTCTGGTCGGTACCAAAAAGAACAAAATATAAATTTTTATCTTATTAGGAACATTTCACAATATTCACTTGCAGCAAGAAGGTGTTGTACTTTAACCCTTTCAACACGGGCAAATTTTTTTTTTTTCTTTTAGTTCTGTTATAAAATTTTGCAAAATAAGTAATTTTTTTTCTCCTTTGAGGCGGTGCTGTTGAGGTGGCATTGATGGGCGCTTATGAGGCGACATCGATAGGGGCAGAGTCTGCAGTGATGAACGCTGTTGTGGCACTGATGGGGCACTGATGGGGCCCGGTTCGGGACGGCACTGATGGGGCCCGGTTCGGGACGGCACTGATGGGGCCCGGTTCGGGGGGGGCACTGATGGGGCCCGGTTCGGGGGGGGCACTGATGGGGCGGGTGGGGGGGGGCACCGATGGGGCCCGGTTCGGGGGGGGGGGCACCGATGGGGCCCGGTTCGGGGGGGGGGGCACCGATGGGGCCCGGTTCGGGGGGGGGCACCGATGGGGCCCGGTTCGGGGGGGGGGGCACCGATGGGGCCCGGTTCGGGGGGGGGGGGGGCACCGATGGGGCCCGGTTCGGGGGGGGGGGCACCGATGGGGCCCGGTTCGGGGGGGGGGGGCACCGATGGGGCCCGGTTCGGGGGGGGGGGGGCACGATGGGGCCCGGTTCGGGGGGGGGGGGGGCACCGATGGGGCCCGG